>SSSI01009131.1:0-61958 GCA_004796505.1 Oryzaephilus surinamensis | reverse complement strand
CCAAATGCAGTTCTAGATGGTCCCTTGTCTGTCTGCAGTCCAAATTAGCCTGAAAAACCGTTTCCAAACATGATTTATACGGTACCATAAAGAAAACATATTCAATTTCTAGATGAATATCAGTTAACATATTTTCACATCAACTAATATACGTTATTTGCATATTCATGCATCAATATAAATATTAGTTTCAAATTTGCGCAGTGAATTAGTCATCATTTAATTCATTAAAGAATTTTAATACCAAAAAGGCATTTTTATAGTATTTTTATCTTTAACCATAAAAAATATAAAGTCCAAGGTAAATGATGTCACAAAATACGATCATTTTTAATTTTATACTAATCCCTATCCTATATTTTATTATCTTTAATTAAATACAATACTTACGTGATAATATGCTGGAAAATGTGTAAATTTGTAAGAGAAACACGTGGAAATGCAAGCCATTTGTGGCCATTTTTAAAAGTATTAAAAGATAGAGAACTGAATATTGAGAGAAGCGCAATTACCCGGCCAAATTCGCCGCCATGTTTGGGCGATCAGTGTTTCCTTGTCTGACTCAATTTGTCAAACAATGTTGTCAGACAAGGAACGAACTATTGATCGCCCAAACATGGCGGCCGATTGCGCTTCTCTCAATATTCAGTTCTCTATTAAAAGAACGAAAATGTTGCCATCTACATGTTTTGCCACGAACCGATGAACGAGAAATTTAACAGAGACCTGTTTCAAGCGCTTAACCTCAAATTTATTTATAAAAACATGCAAGCCCCAACTTTAACTATAAAACAGCAGAAAAAGTCCTTAGCTGGGCAAAAAGGAAAGAAAAAAGCCACAAAAACAGTCATTAAATCTCCTTTCAATAATCAAGAATGGTAACATCTTTTTTTGTTAATAATTTAAATTTTAATGAATTCTTTTAAGGCCTTCTTTATCATCTGAATGCTATGAAACTATTAAAAAAGTATTGGAAACTAACCTGCCCCTTATACAGGCGGAGAAAGTAAGAGTACCATGGAAAGAAATAAAACATATACCAAAAGAGGAACGTAAAAAGTTCCGAGAGAGTAGAAGAGACAATTCTGCATTGCCAGATAAAGAAATGAGGTTGAAACTCTTGTCTATAGACTTAAAATCGTCTACAGTAATATGTTTTAGGAAATGCTTATCATTAGGAATTAATGCTGTTACGAAATTATTAGAAACTAATTCAGCTTTATGTGTATTAGTGGCTAAAGATGTAAAACCTAAAATGATAATTCAACATATATTAGAAATGTGCGTTTTATACGAAGTGCCTGTCTTACTAGTAAAAAATTTAAGAGATATTTTACGTAGCAAATGTGGAATCAGCAGTATAGCATTCGCTATAAAGAAGAATATAAGTAAAGACAGTATATTGTGGAATATTTATGAAAACATAAAAGACATGCACTCAAAATATCCATTTCCAAACGATCATATTAATTATTCGAGAATCACGAACTGTGTACCCTTTGAAAAAACCGTTGAAGAAACAAAACCAAAGTCATTTACGAAGAAAATTCAAATAAACGAGGAAGCAATTAAACAAGTGCATCATTTAATAAGAACTTCAACTTCTTGTCGAAATTTTACACCAACATCGGCAAAAACAGAGACTAAAACGAGTGATGCAATGGAAACAGACAGTTTTATACCAGTTTCTACTAGTGAGCCTGTTACAAATAAACCGCGCAAATATAAATCATTAATAGTGCAGCGACTAAAAGGCAATCCCGAACGAAATAAACGCAAAATTGGTATGATTAAACGTAAACGTGGTAATAATTAAACACAAAAATTATGTTTATTATGTTTTTACACATTTATTTATATGATAAAATAAATTAAAAGCGATTATGAGTTAAATTACATTCAATTTGGACTTTGTGGTGATTTTAATGGTTGAGTTTCACCAGGTTCAGCAATTTTATTCCATTTCTGTTCATTTCCCGATCCAAAAATATTGTACACAACAATTTCAATAACGTACAAAGCTATTGTTACGTAGAAAATTGTATTCCATGCCCCAATAATATCCTAAACAAGTTAACAAATCATTAATATAAGTTAAATTTTAATTGTAAAATAATTACATTCGATTCAGTTATTTTTCCAACGAAAACTGGCACAGTTATGCCTGGTATTGTTGCGACTGTATTTGTAATAGCCATTAAAGTACCAGCATAATTTGGTGCAATGTCGATATGATTCGATAAAAATCCACAAAACATGCCACCAATTGTTGTTACAGCAACAGTCATTAAGACAACAGCCAATGTCCGATTACATGTAATTATTGTTAAAAGAATAAAACAAATTGTTGGTACGATAGATGCAAACCCGGTAGCAATTTTTCTAGCAATTGTTGTCGTCAATAATTGACGGCTTCTTAATTCGTCCAAAATTTTACTTAAAATCAAACTAAACAGCCACATACACAAGAATGGAATCGATGTTAAAACAGCATTTTCGTTCATATTGAAATTTAAAACAGTTTTCATGTATAAGGGTAGTTCAATAAGTACCATATACCAGCCCCAGTTCGAGCACGTGTGTGCTATTAAAATAGCCAAGAAGGGCGGCGACGTTAAAACGGCCCTCCATGGTATTTTCCCGTTTTTTCGGCTTGATTTCACATCACCGTCTTGATTCAAAGAGGCTGTTATTAGTTGTCGTTCCTGTTCACTGATAAAACGATGATTTGTTGGATGATCTGATACTAAAACTAGCCATAAAATCAACCATAAACCACTGATAACACCTTCAATATAGAAAACGTATTCCCATCCAATATTGCCGGCAATTAGACCGGAAACGAGCATAAAAACAACAGTGCCCAGAGCGGTGCCAGCGTACACAATGCTGCTCATAACACTGCGCTCGTTTGGTGGGGCCCAATGGGCCAACATTACGTGCATGGCGGGAAAAGTGACACCGCCGCCAACGCCTTGTAATATACGCATAATTAATAATGTTATGTAGTGAATGGAGGCGGTCAATGGTATCAAAATTGTGCATAAAACATTTAAAGCAACAGAGAAAAACATCACCCATTTGGCGCTCAATTTTTCCGCAACATATGCGCCCGGTATTTGGGCTATAATGTAGCCCCAAAAATAGGCGCTCAATAGCATTCCTTGAATGCTGCCCGACCAATCGAATGGACCATCCTGGAATTGAAATAACAGGAAAATTTTGAAGTTTTATTTACGTAAAACACCATGTTTACTTCTTTTCTGGCAAGATTGTTTGTTTTGTCTTCGTTTGTATCAAAACAAGCGGAACTATTCGATTTCGTATGTAAATTATCACCACCAATAGCCGTATAATTTACCATACTAACAATAGCAACATGCAAATTCACTTTTAAACCGTATATTATGCCCATTCCAATTGAGCCTAATATGGCCAAAATGTAACGGATTGATATGCCTTCAAAATAATGCAAGTTGCGCTATTTTTAGTAGCAAATAATGCATTTTACTCACATTTTATAGCCATATGGCCGTTCAACCTGTTGCTAAACAAACAAAATGTAGTTGCAGGAGTGCAGTAAAGAGTTGCCGGTGTTGTACTGAAGCTCTTTCGGTTTCAGTGGCGTTTTTCAGGCATTTGTGGAGCATTGAAGGTGACCTGAAGCACGTTTCATCGACCGCACCTCCTGTATTTACACTTGGATGATGCGCTCCCCAGTTTCACGTACTCATTACAGATTTATAAAACTTGGGATCATATTGTGCAATTGATTTATTTTTAATGTAAGCCTTATTATCACGACAAATTAATTTATTTGTTCTTTATTTACCTTAATTCTATATTTAGATTGTGTACTTAAGTTATAAATAAATTATTATGCCCTTAATTGTAATTAAGAACATCAGTTTTTATTTTTAATGGTAATTGAGTAAGGAAATGTATTTAACTAAATGATTACTGAAATGGCAAATACTGTACTGAAAAGTCCTTTAAATATCTGTAATAAATTTCATAATTATATTGTTTTAATTTAATTGTGTTTTTCTAATTACCATAATCATTAAAATGTTACTTAATGATATACCAGCTAAACAAGTAATTTCTGTGGGATGTTTTACGTAGTTTGTAAAAATCAATAACAATTTAAAATTGTCCTTATTTAATGCATAAGCTGGAAATGTTGTTAATGTTGTATAAAAACCGTCTGACTGAAAGTTAACGAATTAATTTTCTTAATTAAAATTTCACTAATTTTTATTAATTACCGCATCAATTAATGTTTGTCCACTGTATGCATATAAAACAGTCAATTCATTGCCCAGAAGAATTAGTAAAATTAGTCTACCATTACTAGATGGACTAAATTGCTAAAATTTTAATTACATATTTAACTAATTAGCAATTTTTGAATTAAGTTTTCGTACACCCAAGATGAAAATAATTGACACCCCAATAAATAACATCCCAAAAGACACATAAAATAATATTGAGCTATAAATTATACCATTGAACTCTTGTACACTTTTCCTAACAATCTGATAATGTTTTATGGTTTGTATAAAAGTTATATTGATTTTATTTTGAACATGAATATCGCAATAAATACGATTTTCTGCAACAATCCTTTCAGCAATAGTTTGTAAATCATCGTTTATTAAATATAACTGAAACTTGAACTGTTGTGTATAATAAATTATAACCCAACAACTAATTGTGGTCGTGAAACCATAATGGTACAATATTGGATAGAAAAAAAATTCGAATATTCTGCTAAAATTTTCAAAATGTTTGTGAAAAATCTTTATATGAATATAAAGAATGTCTTCATCGCCAAACCAAGGCATAAATATTAACAAACCAAAAAATATAATACAAGTCGTTAGTATAAATATTTTCCTGATGATTTTGACTTTTTTTCTGATTTTTTCACACATTTTCAAATTAGTTGAAGGGCGTTTATAAAGTTTGAAGTGATTTCTCATGAACGTCCAACATTGTTCATAAAGTACACAAAATGATATTACGTACGTGTAAAATGGCTGGAAAATTCACGTTTAACAAAACTATATAGAAAATTTTTTACGAATTTTCCTCACATAAATTGTATTTATAATGAATGGTACATGGGTTAATGTTAATTCGTGTTGAAAAATACCGTAATAAACAATTAATAAGTAATTAATAATTGTGTATATAATTATTGAGTATGTAATAGCACGTTGATGAGGATTTTTATACAAACAACACATGAATTTGAGGATAAATTCAAGAACATCTTCTAAAAATTGAAAATCTTCAATAAAAAATTGTTTTTCATTGAATTTCTAGTACCTTCTAATTCTGACTGGCATTTTCCGAAAATAAAATCGAAAACTTTATCGAAAGTACTCATTTTCGTTCTTGACTTGTTCAAGGATCGAAACTAAATAATGGAAATAAAAGCTTGGGAAATTAATTTACATATTTAATAACGCTATTAAGTAACAAATTAATTACAATATCTTGGAAAATGAGTAGGGGAAACCAGGGTAAAATGGGCAAATGGGCAAACGCTAAAATGTGAGTATTTAAATTTTTTTACTGGAATTATTTAACAATTCCGCTTTAATAACAAATATAAAACCAACTCACCTTGATCCTCAACAAATCACCATTATTTTCCCAGATTAGTAACCTTGTCTAGTGTTAATTTTTAACAACAAAAGCATCATCATCTCTTCGAAAAAATTACAATCGAAAACATTACTTGTTGATTTTACTATGAACAGTTGCAAATTTTAAGAACATGGTCAATTCTCTTTAATTATGTAAAATAATTGGCGAATTTGACACCAATTATGATTTGTTAGTACAATATTAACAGGTGTTAATAATTTTTCGGTTAAAAACAGTATATTTTGTACGTTAGAGGTAAGCAGAATTTGTTTTTCTGAATCATATCCCTAAATATATATAAATTATTTATTACAGCCTTGTGTATAAATACAATTCTTCCTTTCTTCGTTACATAATTCCTATTGTTAGTCTTTTTATAAATCAGATCACATACAAAATTGCCATCAAGTGTTACTTTTACTATAAAAAATTAACCCAGAAACATATTACCTCTAGTTAAAAATCAAAATTCAACCTACATTATTATTGCAGACATGTTGACGATAAGTTTATTGAAAATTTTACAAAATAAATTACCAATATTGACCTGGTCAGTAAAATACGACTTAAACAAAGCCATTTCTGACTTAATTGCGGGGATAACTGTGGGGCTAACGTTAATTCCACAATCAATTGCTTATGCCTCTTTAGCTGGATTAGAACCACAGGTAAAAACAATTAAATTACAATGAATTTTACTTAATTGCAATTATTTTAGTACGGCTTATATGCGTCTTTATGTGGAGGAATTATTTATACAGTTTTTGGAACTATCCCAGAATTAAATAATGGTCCAACAGCCCTAATCTCGTTACTAACATTCTCTTACACCCATAATCTATCCTATGGTAATGTATATGGTGTGATTTTATTGTGTTTTTTATCCGGTGTTATTGAATTATTGTGCGGTATTTTGAGATTGGGTACAATTTTCGTAAATAAAAGTGAAACCCTGCTTGTAAATGTGATTTTTAAGGTTTTCTGTTGGATTTTGTGTCGTTACCAGTTGTGTCCGCTTTTACATCGGCTGGTGCCATCACAATTGGGTCATCACAAGTGAAAAATTTACTGGGCATCAAAATTACAGCTACGAATTTTTTAAATTTATGGGAAAATATTTTTAAACATATTTCCGAAACGAAATTATGGGATTGTTTAATGGGTTTAACATGTTGTTTGGTTTTACTTTCGTTAAGAGCAAGTTTAAATGAAAATTTGCATAAATTTTAAACTAGTTTACGTTTTTTTTAGAAATTAAAAGACTTTGGTTCACCCCCTGTAAGTAAAAATAACGACAATGAAAAGAATAACAAATTTAAAATTTGTTTATGGTTTATTTCTGTGGCTAGAAATGCTTTTGTTGTTATATTTTGCGCTGTACTAGCTTTCATTTTTTTGAAATATAACGAAATGCCGTTTGCATTAACTTGTAAGTACCAGAAAATACGTATTTTGGTTAAATTAATATTTTTGTCTTCAGCGAAAGTGCCAGCTGGTTGGCCAAAAATCGAACCACCACCTTTTTCAGTTGCCAAAAACGGCACAACAATAAATTTCATTCAATTAGTTAAAGAACTAGGTAGTGGAATTATTGTAGTGCCTTTTGTGTCAATTTTAGGGAACGTTGCAATCGCTAAAGCGTTTGGTAAAGTCAAAAAACGCGTTTAAATTTGTGTTTTAATTAAATTTCCATTTTTAGCTCATGGAAAAGTTGTTGATGCTTCGCAAGAAATGATCGCTTTAGGAATCTGTAATTTGATTGGTTCCTTTTTTAGTTCCTACCCAGTGAGTGCGTCGTTTTCGCGTTCGGCCGTTGGAAATGCGAGCGGCGTGAAGACACCTTTAGCCGGCTTGTACACCGGTACGAAACAAATCAATACGGCGAGTTTTTGCGCCAATTTTAAAAATATTTTTAAGGAATTATGGTCATTTTGGCATTAACATTTCTAACACCATATTTCTCCTACATTCCAAAAGCCACATTGGCAGCTGTTATAATTTGCGCCGTTTGTTTTATGGTGGAAATTCGCATTATTAAAACTTTATGGAATTTAAACAGTAAATGACGTCATCATAGATATAAAACCGACTTGAATTTAACGTTTATTCGTTACAGAATATGATTTAATACCATTTACTATTACGTTGTTGGCATCGTTGGCATTTGGTATTGAAATTGGCATATTAACTGGCATTTGCATAGACATTATAAGACTTTTATATAATTCTGCAAGGCCTAAAATTCTTATAGAAAAAACTAAGGCACTATATAATAAATAATTTTCTTTGAATAACTCAATAAAACTTGTTTTTAGACGGAAAAAGGTATAAGTTATTACAAAATAACGCCAACGTCGTCCGTACTTTTTGCTTCAGCTGAATTTCTTCGACAAAATGTATTGAAAACTTTGGAAAATTCTGTTTCCATTGTCCTTATTGACTTTAGTCGAATTGCGACAATGGATTTTACTGGTTTGAAGGTATATTTTGTAAATTAATCAACAAATCAACTCATTCATGTTTGTTTAGTGCGTTGAAAGTTTGTTGGAAGATTTGAAGAAAAGGAAATATTTTACAATTTTATATAATGTTGATGAAGAAATTGAAGAAAAATTAAACAAAATGTCCGTTAATCGGAAAAAAACGGTAAAAATTGTTAAAACAATGGAAGATTTGAATTTGTATTTGGAAAATAAAGAAAATGGGTTTATTGAACCGCCAGTAATTAGCATAACACCGTTGTGAATGTATTTTTAACGACAAAATGGCAGAATTCGCACGTTGTGCGTTGTTGAAAAAGCGCATTATTCCTAGAATTTAATCGATATTGTACTTAATTCGTGAATTTGAACTACAATTTCCTATCAATTTATTTAAACTACAACTAAAAACCACGTATAAACAAATAATTACTTAATATTTTACAGGTTTTTATTGAAAAACAACCACAACTTGCTTCCTTGTTATATATTTATAAAATTTTGTATATTATTGTAAATAAATTCGTTTTTTATTGATTATTTTATACATTACTCCAGATAACCTCTTTCGCATCTAAATAAAATATGTTTTTATTATAATTATACATTAAACGTGAATTAAAATGGTAAAATTGGAAGTGAAATCATTGAAATTGTCCTTCCTAATAAAAGAAGTACTTGTTTAGCAATAAGTGAAAAGGAAACAAAACAAATATACGTATAATATTAATAAAATCGTATCCAACAGGTATATTCCTTATATTGTTTAATAAAAATTCTAAATACATATTTAAATAAAATTATATTCTGCAATAACCTTCATGGATAACTGCTTTAATAAATTTTTTCAACATTTTAATATATTCCAATCTATGTCAAATATATATTAATATTTTTCTGTTTTATAGGAAAAATATTGTTTATAATAATTATGAATATATAAATTGTACAATAGTGTTGCATAATAAATAAAAAATTCTCTTCTAAATGTACATATATAAGTATTATATTGAAAAATGTGCTAATCATACGCTTCACTGGATTTATTTAAACTTTCAAAGTGTCAAGAGCAATTCATAGTACTACTCAGTACTTAACCTACTGATTGAATTTGATTCGGTTTCAAATTACACAATTATTCAATATAAAATCATCTGCAAATTTATTTATTGTTCATATTAGATGAATTTTTTGCAAATATCTTGCGTAAAACGTTTTTGTCGCTAAAGCTCCAAAGAGTTAAAACGCAGTTTTAGAATTTTGTTCTTGAATCAAATTTATAAAAAATTCAAACCATGAAGTTGTGCCGCATTTGGAGAGAGAAATGATATATAAAGAGTTTAACAAATCACATGTTGTTGTTTATTAAAGTGTATTTGAACTGTATATGTATGTGAAAATTAATTAAAATGTTTTAAAACAAAAATTTTTATTGAATCGTAAGTAAAAATCATTCGTCGTCTCGTGATTTTCATTAAAGTTCAATAGATTATTATATTTTGAATTAAATCGTTTATTTTTATTGATAAGTTTAAATTAAAATTAATTAGTCTGTAGACAACCGTAGTTAATTAAGCTTTTTTTCGCACACTTCTTGCAATTATTATCATTTTCAAAAACAAATATTATTGATAAGCTAGTAATGACACTTTCACTACAATATTTCCATTTTTTTGCAAACTAATTATGTTTTTAAATAAAAATAAAATGTACATATACATATAATAGTTTAAATTGCTTGTTAAACAATTTTTCAACTGGTATTATAGTATAGTTTTACCGGAAATGTGCAAATAAATAAAATTACTAAACGTATAATCTTGTCTACATAGAAAAGATTAAATTTAAATAGTTTAGTGCTTATTTTAATAAAATAATCCAAATTCTTAGAACAATTATAAATTCGTACAGGTAAAGAAATTTTCTTAAAGTGTGTCATATTTTCTCGTTTATGTACTTTCATATTGCCCGAAGGAACAAAAATGCCTACATATTAAATATAGAATTGTAAATAAAGATTCAATAAATCACAAATTTCGTATACTTATTCATTTTGAAAGAAAAAACGAACAATAGAACTGTGTGGGATGTAAAATAATTATTCAGTTTGTAGGTTTACTATTTCCAATTTATTATTTATATTTTTTTTTGGCAGATTGCAAATACATAAATGGATCGAATAAAATCGATATTATTTGCACGAATTCCGATAACACAATGGGCGCCAAAATACAACTCCAAAAAATTGGTTAGTGATGTAATAGCTGGTTTTACAGTTGGTTTAACTGTAATGCCACAAGCTTTGGCCTATGCAACATTAGCTGGACTTGAACCTCAGGTAAAAACACGAAAAAATTGAATAAAAACCGTATAAATTGTATAATTTCAGTATGGATTGTATTCGGCCTTTGCGGGCTGTTTTATTTACGCAATTTTCGGAAGTTGCAAAGATATCACGATTGGACCAACGGCCCTAATGGCTCTAATGACGTACCAACAAGTTGCTGGAAGGAATTTTGACTATGCCGTTTTGTTGTGTTTTCTTTCCGGCGTTGTTCAACTAATTATGGCTATTTTGCATCTTGGTAGAATTGTTTAAACAATTTTTTTCCAAATTTAATTGTTTATTTTGTTGCAGGGGTGCTAATTGACTTTATTTCAATACCAGTAACCGTTGGTTTCACTTCCGCTACATCTGTGATAATAGCTACAAGTCAATTGAAAAGCCTATTCGGATTAAAAATTTCTTCGTCCGGTTTTTTGGATACAATTACAAAAGTTTTTACAAATTTACACAAAACTAGATACTCGGACACCGTTTTAGGGCTTAGTTGTATTGTGATCCTCATGTTTTTAAGGGTAAATTCCGGTATATTAAATCCAAATCGTTGTTTATTGGAATTGTTTGCAGAAATTGAAAGATTTTAAAATAAAACCCAAGAAATCTCCATTTAACTACATTTTTTGGCTGATTTCAACGAGTCGTAATGCGTTAGTCGTAATTATTTGCTCAACAATAGCTTATTGCTATGAAACGAATGCAACAAATTCATCCCCATTTCTATTAACTGGAAAGGTAAAGGGCGGTTTACCGGAAATCAAATTGCCGCCATTTAATACCACTTTAAACAATCGTACGATTGAATTTAATGAAATGATTGCTGATTTGGGCACCTCCGTTGTTTTGGTACCGATTATAGCTGTTCTGGGCAACGTAGCGATCGCTAAGGCATTTTGTAAACAATTTTTTATTATAAATCGTATTGTATGCAAAATTAATGAACTTTTATTTCAGCAAGTGGCCAAATAATTGACGCCACACAAGAATTATTCACATTATCGATGTGTAATTTAATTGGATCATTTTTCTCATCAATGCCAATAACTGGATCATTTTCTAGATCGGCTGTAAATCATGCCAGCGGCGTACAAACGGCCGCTGGTGGTGTGATAACAGGCAATTTATCAAATTTCAACATTTTTACATTAAATTAACGTATTTTAATTGTATAGGAATTATGGTACTTTTGGCGCTAAGTTTTTTAACACCATACTTCGCATTTATTCCAAAAGCGTCTTTGGCAGCTGTAATAATTAGTGCTGTTATTTTTATGATTGAATATGAAGTGGTGAAACCGATGTGGAGATCCAGCAAAAAGGACTTAATTGCAACATTTGCAACGTTTATTTTTTGTCTTGTAATTGGCGTGGAATATGGTATTTTGGTTGGTGTTGCTATAAATATCGTGTTTCTTTTATATCCATCTGCAAGACCTTCTGTACACGTCGATAAAGCAAAAGTAACAAAATTTTACCACCTGTTTAAATTCTACATTCAATTTAATGTATTTTTAGACTGATTTAGGCTTGGAATACGTTATAATAACGCCTGGAAACAGTTTATACTTTCCAGCTGTTGATTTCATCAAAACAAGCATAGGAAAAACTGGAATCACATCTAAAAATTTACCAGTTGTCATCGACTGTCGATTTATTTTAGGTTTTTCCCAATACTTCTAATAGTTATTTGTAAAAAATTTAAATTCGTTAATTTCAGGGGCTGATTTTACGGCAGCCAAAGGAATTTCAGCACTTATTAATGAATTTTCAATACGAAAACAAGCTTTATATTTCTTGAATGTACGATCAGAAGTGGTTTCAGTGTTTCGAGGGGCCTTGGTTGAAGATTTCGCATTTTTTAAAACGAAAGAAGAACTTGAAAAGCACTTAGAAAGTAAATAATTTAATATTGAAAAAAACGTGATGCTTTTAATGGTTTTTTTTATAGATAATTATCAAATTGATGAACAATCAAAACTTATTACAAGCGAAAACAGTAAAAAACTTATCGAACTTTGTGAAATTACTTATGGCCCAGAATCCATTAATTTGAATCATAGAAGTTGTAATTAAATTTTTATTTATATTAGTGAAATTATGTTTTTATGTCAGTATTAGTGATTTATATACGATTTTATATACAATAAAAAGCATTCAGACGAGTAATTGTACTTTGTAAGTAAATGTGAATTTGTTTTTCTTGTATTCGAGTGGAATAAAAGCAATTTTGTTGGAAGATTTGTCTTATTTAAAGTATTAAGAAACTAGTAATAGTTTTTAATCTCCTTCCCAGAAGTTTAGAGATGCACGTGTTTGCTAATTACTGGGGTAGTTTCATTGAAAGTACTTTTAATCCTCTAGAATTGAGCTGAAGGATAATTAAATAGTCTAATAAACAAATTTTACATAGAAATTGTTGCTGGAAATTTGAAATTTACATGAATATCTATGCAACCATGTTAAGTTTTCTGTTTTTTGTTACATATAGTTGATTCGCGTTTATTGAATATTACGAAAAAAACAGTTATTTTAAAACTAAACAAAATAGTTTAAATTATTATTAAGACCGACATTATTATTGTGTTAAAAATTGAAGAAAACAACTAAATTAACAATTTCCATACAAATTAATATTCACAAAACTGTTTTTCAACTACTTACAACAATTTATTTTTAAGAAAAACAGAACTGGAAACTTTGTTTATATTTAAAATATTCCTGAATATACCAGTTTATTCAAAAATATAACTGAAAAATACAGAATAATTCCACCCTTCATTTATTTTTAATAAACTATTTCTAAAAATTAAACAAATACACCAAACAAAATATTTCCACTTAGCACAAAAGCGTCCACAGTCTAGAGGGATGAAAATTCCAAGAACTAGCCCCACTTGGGGTGGTGGGGTGGCTTCCATCCCCCCAAAACTAGTATATAACTTGGGCCATTATTCCATAAATTCATTAGTTCAATTACATATTTCATACAAGTATGTAATATGCATAAATAGTAACAAGTGTTTGTAAAGTGGCACATAAAGCATTGTTTGGTACTATGTTTTTTTATTCATAGTACGAATAAGGCTTTACTTATCACTTTGCCTAATCAAACAATTCGTTTTGGTGTCATTTACAAGTCCACAAGTACATTTCTGTACTTACATTACATTTGAAATTTGTAGTACGGAATGTGCTTGGGACTTTAAAATGTACAAAATCAACACAACGAATCAATTTAGGCCAATTATTGATACATTTAGTTTGAATTCACAGGCACTTCTCGTAAATCCTACGTTTTTTCCATCGTAGTACGATTAGGGCTTGGGCATTCGACTAACAATTTACTCAATCGATCAATTTTAGCGCTATTATTAGCACTTGGTACTCACTGTATTCTACTTTCTTTAAATAGTAGTACGGTGGGTACTCAGTGTTAATTTTAGTTTAAATTAAACCACCAAATTGTGTATTAAATTGACAATAAGTGTTGAATAAAGCATTATTGGCACTATGTTAATTTAACATCGTAGTACTAATAATGGTTTAACCAACATTTTGTTCATTTCATCAAAATTAACTCATCTAATTATGCATTTGTTGAATGCACGAGTTCATTCTGGTACTTACATTGTTTATGAAATTTGTAGTACGGAATGTGCTTGGCATTTAACATTATGAAATTCATCTATTTAAATTTTTCCACACAATTGTTTTCGATAACAGGTACTGGAAATTCTTGAGTATTTCATCTTAAGTTTTTCTAGTACATGATATCGATTCAATTGGCTTCTTCATTCAGCAGTACTACTAGACAATAATGTTACTGGGTATCAGCTGGTTACTACTTGTTTGTTTTATAGTAGTACGGTCGGTACTTAGTGTTGTTATTGTCATGAAACCATTTAATTTCAATTGGCAATCGTAATATTGGCACTGAGTACTAATTGTTACTGCTTTGAATTTGGTAGTAGTACGGTCAGTACTTGGTGTCAATGTTTCGGGAATGATCATTCAATGATAAAAATTTGTAATTTTATGCCTGAATTAATACTGGGTACTTGTTTGTGACTACTTTGTGTTGGATAAGTAGTACGGCGGGTACTTGGTGTCATTACAGGCTGTTGCCATCAAATTTAATGCAGAATTTTGACGATTTCATTAATTTTTGTTACTCCTTTCTTATTTTTTGAAGATAAAAATAAACTGCACTATTTCCCAGTTTCTTATGTAGTACCACAGAAGAGATTGCCCCATTTTGATCAAATTTAATGCTGAATTTTGTTAAGTTTTGTTTCTCATTTCGTATTAATTTCGAAGATTGAAATAAAATGTAATATGCCATAGCTAGTTATGTAGTACCTTCAAAGGAATTGCCCTATTTTCAGGTGATTCAGTTGGTATCTAGTGCAGGATTTGTTCTAAAATGCGAAATTCATATCGGATCCAATTCACATAAATACCAATTGGTTAAAATTCATGCAAGAACATTTTCAACAATCCTGATCAGACCTTAAATGTATGACATAGTCCGCTTTCTACCTTCAAGCATTTTATATTATTAAAACAGGTGTGTTGGACTTGGTGTTTGTGTGTGTATTAGTTGGGGACAGTTACTTCTTGCTGTGTTGTATATCGTACCTCTGCAAAAGTAACTGGCTTAGTTAACAAGAAGCGGCCGCCGAAGAGATTCGAGTGTTTTTCTATACAGTCTTCACCATATAGTACGTACCGTCGATTTTAAGCACTGTTTTTCCAACTATAGTGGAAATATGTGAAAATTATGTGTAATATTTTGTGGAGCCAACATTAGGAATTAATTTTAGTGTATTTATTTTTTAATTATCCGGTGTGGAACGTTAATTTAGTGGAAATTGAAAAAAAATTGAAAATGGCCAAATACCGGATTTTCTTTTTACTAACATTTTTAATATTTATACACAATTCTAAAGGTAAGATGAGACGATTTTAACTTTTACTAAAATATTAAATACCTGTTTATGTAAATGTCATGGGTTGTGCTATTTATATAGATATATAATGAGTAGTTTTGAAAATTACTTGAATGTTTGATACCATAATTATTCAAAATTTTGTTGTGAGCTTTAATATCATTCCGAAAGTTGTTTTACCAGTTAAAAAACCCAATTGTTCACTTATATAACTATTTATATCGGTTTTTGCACTATTGTTTATTTCCTTCTAATGATATTCAATTTGCGTGATGAGTTTTTCGAAAAATTTTATGAAAATTATATACCATTATAATAAGATGTAGCTTTCTAATTGTCAAAAATGTCAATTAACACGCAAGTATCTCGAAGATATGTGTGCTAATCACTTCCAAGTTTTTATCAACAATAATTATTATTAAACCCAATCAATTAAATTGCAACATTATATAATTTATAATGTTTATGTAAAGTTTTTGCATTCGATTTTATATTCAATTGAACTGAATTTATATGAAAACCAGTACTAATTCAGTACATAGGAAGTAAAAACATATTTATATAAACTGTTTATTGCTTGAATTGTATTATGTAGATTGATAAGTGTATGTTCTTATATAGATATATTAAAAAAAACGTGAATGTATTATATCGTACCGTTTGATTTATCAAAACAAGCGGTTCTTTATTTGCTTTATTTGAAAAAAAATCCATTCATATGGAACAAATCGATCGATTTTTGTTTAAATTCAAAATCTAATAGCATTGACCAATTTTGCCAGTAAAAGTAAACGGACATTACCGGTTTTTTTTTCAAATTTTGTCCTTCCGCTCCTTATAAATAATGTACAATATGTTCTAATTTGCGTCAATAAATTCCTGTTTAATTGAATTATTTGTACAATTTCACAAGAGAATAAGTTTAGTAATTTGTTTACAGAATAATTAAAACAATATTTTAGTCATGGATTAAGAATTTATCGAATTTTATTAAAAGCTCATTACGAAAAAATTGTTTTAAATTTATTCTATATTGCTAACATATGTATGATATTACATAGTTAATGTTTTTTACATGCGACAATTGCGAAAAATTTCTCTTTAATGACAAAAGTCCTCTAGTTGCCATAAAAAATGTACTTTTATAGTAAGTGAGAGTCGTCAAGGACGTCTATTTGATTAATAATTGTTTTTCTTGACCATTTTTATTAGATGAAATAATTCAACAATGCAGCAATAAACTTTTCATTTAATAAAAACCGTATTTTTATTGTACAATATAAAATTCTTGTTGGCTTTGCAATACAGAAAAAATTTAATTAAGTTAATTTTTTCGTGGTTTATGCACTTTTCTTATAATATATGTAATATTTAGGTATTGTTTTCCAGATTGTTAATTTTAAAAATGTTATTATTACAATTTTAGAAAGTCGAGGTTAAATAGTTTTATTTTCATCATGCACTTTAAAATATTTCCTTGTAATATTAATAATTTATAATAAAACCATTAAGTATGGTTATTTATATATATGTATTTAATATGCATTTCTCTATATATAAAATCGATTTTTGTCCATTTATTTTGTTGCTAAATGGAGTGTTAAATGTTTCCTTACAAAAATTTTTAATCAAAAAACTATCTACAGAATGTAAAGTAAATTTTGTATAAAGAATATATAATGAACTTGAAAAATTGGCAAAAACGATGATGAGTGAAAGTCTGTTAATGAAAATTTCCAATTAAATTCAGTTTTTTCAATGCAATACAATTTATTTAATTAAAACAATCAATGATTTTATATAAACACAGTTGTACGTTTCATAATTGGATGAAATATAAATAAAATTTAGGCCGAAACCTAAATAATATATAATAAAATTACATTATGTGAACTAATTTACTTCATAATGATTTTACAAATTTTTATATAATCTCATCTCACATACTTATAACATGTACGGAAATCTATATGGATTTTTATTATAACAAAAACAATGTTTTAAACTAGTTCGTGGGTAAAATTATATGACTATGTGAACAAATAATGAAAAAATTATAAATAAAAATAAATAAAAATGCAAAAACCATGAAGTAATTGCATTGAATGAAGAAGAAATAATATGAATACGTAAACTTTGTGTCTTTGTTTTTATTAATACTAATTGTATCATCATCATTATCTTATAATATCATTTTTGTTTTGTTTAAATAACAATTTTATGTCATGCGAAAAATTATAACTTATTGCATCAACATAATATATGATTTCGTAGCGGTTTCATTAAGAAATTATATTTCCGATTTCAGATGAATAAGAATTCATAATGTTTTTTTCAACTTCTTCAATCAACCGGTTATAATTTCAAAAAAACACAAGAGCAAGATGTAAATGTCTGTCATTATATGAAAATTTATGTATTGTGGTCAGAATTTCACAAAAAACCGTACATGGAAATCCGGCTAGAAAATAAACAGATCGACGAGCTTTTTAAAGGAATTAAAAAATTTGCAAACGGCAACGTTTTTTTAATAATTTTATAAATGTAAAGTTCCTTAGCATAGTAAATAGTATTTTAATTATCGTTTGTGAAAAACTTACAATCGCACAATATTCTACATGTATATTTAGAAAGGGTAGAGTGAAAGTACAAAAAGAGAGATACATTGAAGTTTTAGTATACATACCATAAGAAAATATGTGTGTCTTTCACAGGATCCGAACACAAAATAATGTGTTTGCCGCCATTATTAACTAACTCTTAAGATTCATGAAAAGAAAGTATTTTCTCATTTATATGTATAAGAAAGGATAGTGTAATGGGTGTAAATAAAGATAGATATTGCTTATTAAATTCGTGCATTTCTGATGAAATACCTATTACCGTGCTTTTAACTAATATTTCACATTTCCTGTATTTAAAATAACTTGCCAGTCGAATTTTTAATAAAATTTAAATAAATTTGAATTTGTCCTTGAGCTTTTCCAGTTTGATAAGATGGCAAACGTTATTAAATCACTCAACATTAGATGGAGCTCATTTATTTGAAACGAATTAAAAGAAAAAGTGTGTAAATTTAAAATAAATACGTCAATTTAAGAAAAACAACACCTTTTTGCATTATTAACGGGCATTGTTTCGTAAAATTAAATTACCCATTTTTATGAAATTCATTTTAGTATTTATATATTATATCCATCATCAGTTGACCGCAAATAATTCATTAGAAAGCTAATTTACCTCATTTTTATAAAACAAATAAAGTGTAAAAAAAATAATCAATAACACTTTCCAACAAATTTTTCTCAGCTTGATATATCGCGTTAAAAAAAAATTGTTAACAGTATTAAAAGCATGCATAATAAAATAATTAAATAAAGTACGATAATCTCTCTTTAACAATCTTAAAAACACATACTCGTATATGAAATTAATGTTATAATAAGAATTACTTATACTCTCATTGTAATGTTAGTTATGCATTTTACTTATTGTAGGTTTTATTACGACATTGTTTCGCAATGTACAATAGAGATTTTTTTCTAAATTAAACTTAGGAAGTATACCACACACGCAAACTTATTATTACGCTATTATTTCACATTACACAGTTAATGATTCATCTTATTAACAACGAATTAATAATGATGAATAAAATTTTTTCGTACTGAAAATAGGTGTGGTGTTATACTAATTATCGTGAATGATATTTGTTTGAAAACAAGTTCAACAAATTTTTCATATACATAGGTGGGCACTTGTTATGCCATCATCAAGTAATAAATGCATGTACAAGAACGTGACAACAATATTATTTATATCCGCGCCCATTTAAACAAAACCCACAACCCATCAGCCATCCATCAAGGCTACCAGCACTTCTTCTAACTGTTTTTTTACAATACCTTTATATGGCGCTTCCTTTTGCCATAGAATTTTACTACCACCTATTCTTGCAATCATTTTTTTGTTAAATTTTCTCGTTCAATACTCATCGTGATTCATTTCTACATTCACATTCTTATACACGATGAAATGTAGGTCATTAGTACTATATAAATCTTAATAAACACACTTTCATCCGAAATTTTTTTGAAAAAATACCTAGTAATTAATGATCTTTTTAAACACAAATATTTTTGCAACAAACAACGCGCTTGTTTTAACATAAAAGGAAAAAATCTCTATAAAATTCTAGAAAAACTCTAAGCAGATTTAGTTTTATTGCATTTTGGCTTTGAAAACATCGCATTATGCAATATGATGTAACATATCTTCCTTTCACTGTAAATTCAGTGTATCCATACATCATTAATGTGTATGTCGTATTGTTTTCATAACAAATCAAATCTAATCTAAGGAAATGGTGAAGATATAAATCGAATATATCGGTATTGTTGTGTGTTGAAAGTTGTTTACAAAATTCGATTTGGAATTCTCTTTCTTTTATTGTATAGTTGAGGGTCAGATTTGGATTCTTTTGTGGCCCATTTTTGTTAAATACAGAAAATAAACCAGTCAATAAAACTATAAAAATTACTGTATAGATTTATTAATACGAATAATAAATGTTCACGTTTTAACATTTATTGTGTGACCATCATATGCTATGGATTATTATTTTATTATACAGTCCAACACCATAACGAAACAGATGTTTCGTTTTTCTCTATTATGATAATAAATAACCAATAATAATTACAATTTATGTAACGTTAAATAAATATTATATTTTTGAATTATATTCATCACACAGTTATTATATAATATTTTACGCTAGCTCTGCTATAAGTTTTTAATTAAATTAAATTCATTTTGCAACAAACGATCGACGATGTCATTTTTATATCAAAAACATTTTTCATTTAATTGTGAACGAGGAAAATGTTATTTATCAAGGAGAAATTTATATGCTACCAGTTTTTATTTCATTGAAATTATTTATAAATATACATTATATAAGTTAATAATAATTAAAATGTAATAGAATATTATTATGTGGAATAAAAGTACGACCTTCTTGCACACTGAATTTTTAATAAATAAAAAATTATTTAAAAGACAAAGTAGCTTTTTAAAAAATTTTGTACCAACTAATTACTTCTAATTACGATCCACCGTTCCATATTTGTTGACCAACTTTCGTCAAGAATTTTTTTACACCTACCTAAAGAGTACAATAATGGTACTACTGTGGTACCATAATTATTTAATATCGATGTTCAATATTGAGAGCAAGGTCAAGGCAATAACCTTACGGCCATCATTTAAATTGAAAAAAAAAAACCACATAAGTTCCATTCGGGAACAAAACAACCCCAAAAACGAAAAGTAGTACCAAAAATTGTGCTCGGTTTTATTTTGGCGGGCCATCAATAAATGAAAAATTGTGTCAAAAGTCGGTCATTCATTTAAATTGAGAAAAAAATGGTTAAAGTACCATTCGGAAAGAAAACATCCCCAAAACAGGAAAGTAGTACCACGAATTGCGTAAATTAGTTTTGGCGGGCCATGAATGAATGAAAATTGTGTTAAAAAGTTCTAACTGTTTAACGATACACATACCAATAGACGACGACACAATAATATGTTATTTAAGTGTGGGTCAGCAAGTTAACGGTACCATCCATGGTTCTGTATACAAATATAACGTATATATATGTATATATATATATAGAGAAGAGCGGTACAGAGCAGGTCGATGGAAGCCTTGAGGCGCACACAGGATGTGATCTTCTCATAGGTCGGGTACTGCTTTTAAAATACTCGGTACTGCCTTCTATATGATGAAACGCACAGTATATCTCCCATAACAGATCCATCTTACAAGTACTTAACCGATGATGAGATGAGTTTGCTATAAAATAACCATCCCACTGACCTACTAATACGAGTACTGCTGGTACTTGTTTGAATTCAGCTAATAATTGTGCTTATTTTGATTTATAACGAGAAAAAAACATGATTAATTGTGTAATTTTGCTTATAATTATAATTAAACAGTGATTTTCTTACAATTTATTGGCAATTTTACGGTACTATCAAAATTTTTTAGAATTTGTAACCAGTTTATTAGGTAATATTTATGGTACGCATTTCCTTTAATGAAAGTTTTTTTAAAAGATTTGTACAATAGATAATGGGCTGTTATTTAATTTTTTTTGAACAGTTGATTGAAATATTTGAAAATTCTGTTGAATAAGTTCGCTTATGTAAGCTTTGGTTTGGCATTTAAAATGAATTGTTTTAATGTAAATGCTTCATTTAACTGAACAATTCACCACAATCAGCAAAAAAACCAACAAGAAGAATATATTATTGTTGGAATTGCATAAAAACAGGAAATGTGCATTACTTGATCACGTTTGATAATTTTTCTATACACAATCGCAGTCTGAATGGTTTTTTAGAAACTTTTTTAATAAGAAATTAAGTAATAAGCAAGAAAGTGAACATCCAAAGACGTTAATTAAATATAATGTCTGTGTTTAAGAAAATAGAAAATGAAAATCTTAAATATCGGGCCTCTAATCAACCTAAGTTCTTGTGTATACCTTCTTGTGGTGAAAGTTGTCGATAGTTATGATAATGATTTTCAGCTTTCATTCACTTC
Organism: Oryzaephilus surinamensis; assembly: GCA_004796505.1. NCBI lineage: Eukaryota > Metazoa > Arthropoda > Insecta > Coleoptera > Silvanidae > Oryzaephilus > Oryzaephilus surinamensis. The sequence goes on along the minus strand of SSSI01009131.1, from coordinate 39,918 downwards.
AAAGACACATTTTTATTCCCTTCAAATGAAAAATATTATTCAATCTTTTATATATCGTTTTCATGGACACTTAAATGTTCACTGAATATAGGATTTATACAAAATTTATAACACACGCAAACATATAACAACATAATTAGATAATATCATATCATAATTTCACAAATTTATATATGCATTTGGTATCATCTACCCATTGTTCTAATTGGAAAGCCATTATTTATTATATAAATATGAATTCAACCATAAAAACACAATAGATTTATGAATTTTTAATATAACACTACATTGTTTCAATCGACTAGTTTTTAAGTATTTCATGTTTATTGAAAAAGAATAATTCGCACACGCATTTATAAATAAATATTCATTAAAATATATTGTTAATGAAGCAAATAAATAGAAACTTAGTTAATCTAGATAATTTTAATTGGAAACTCTATTTTTCATTGTTTTTTAACATTATATTGAAGAATTCCAATACGAAGAATTAAATGATATAGCCAACGTTAAAACTACAGTTAAATTTATGTCATCTAATGCTTAAATCCGTTATTATATACGTTTTAATGCTATATTTTATACCTACATTGAAAATGTGTGTTAACAATTCAATATTATCCATATAAATATAATAAAAAGTACGAGTATTTAAGAAAAAGAAATGAAATTAAGAAAGTTTTATCAAATATTTGTCTAAGCAATAAATCCACCCACCCCCTCAATGCTACCGTCGAAAAAAGCCTACTTTTTATCAAGAATCATAAGGAAGAATGTTAAATCCGTGTGTATATAAACACCTGAGGCAAATTGCCGATTATGAAAGTAAGAAAGAACACACCTTAGTTTTGTTGATGAACTTACACCTAGAAACACACATTCCACCATCACCACCACCATCATCATCCTCGGATATTATAATGTGAACCTGCTTCTTATTCATTTTCTGAATAGAAGAAGCCATTTTTTATGCGAAAAAATAGCCATCGAAGCATACTTTATTAGAAAATGAGTTTAAGAATTGTGCTTTAGAGAAAATATTCGCACACTTATTATAATCAGTTCATATGAGTAACAATTTTTGTTATATAAAGTGGTTTTTTCATTTAATTCAAACACACCTGCAATTTTACATGCAAATATTTCATTCCAAGGTGGATTTGTTTTGCAAGTTCAATGAATTTAATAAAATGCCAGCCTTTAAGCACCCACTTTGTTTGATTTTTACAGAATCCGATGATATATTCGCATCACCAAGATATAGAAGGCAAGACGACAAAGGTAAGAACGAAATTTGTACAAAAAACAATGAGAGTTCATCGTCTTCTTCATATTATACATAATACGTGTACATAAAACTAACTATTATTATAGCATTTTAATTTGTATATAAGTATTTAAATGCTGTCCTTTATAAAAACTGTGCATAAATAGCAATTAATAGTAATTACTTGCGAATTTAAACTTTCTCCTTAACATAACACGACAACATCTATTTACAACAATATAAATATACAGTATATAATAATGATTTCAGTCACAATTACAATAAATTAAAATGTCAAGGATGGACTTGATGATATTCTTTTTTTGATAAACAATTTCAGCTCATAAAATATTCTTCTCGTTTCTAAACGCGAAAGAAATTCGTGTAGAATCATTGATTGTTTTGCACAGTTTTTATAAAAAAAATCACTTCTAAATGTCATGGTAAATTGGAAGAGGATATAAAATAAGTAGGAATGTGTAATTCTTTGGCATGCCTACTCCACCCTCTCAATAAAACATTTTATATATATTGTTTAACAAATAAATCATAAATAATTCAATAATTTTGTAATATATCTCATTCTTCCTATTTTGTTTTTCTTTGTTTTCTGTCGTTGAACATGTAGATGTCACAACAGTATTGCTACTGGACAACCAGGGACGTTCTTCTTTCGGGCGTTTCCTCAATGTTAAACCGGATCTGGGTTTAATTACATCCACTGCCAGAACCTTTATACAAGAGGGTGTTACTACCGAATACGCTACACAAGTACTCGGTACCACCCTAGACAATGGACGTTTGTATGCACATTTACTGACAAAAAGCTCACGTGTTTTGTACGATGACGACAGGCCATCATCGTCATCATCAACACCGAAATCGTTCAATAAAGTTGTTAATTTTGACAATCTAATACGTGGTGATAGCAAAAACTATATTAAAAATACTGATTTTATTTCACCAAATCGTGTCGATCCACCTGCTAGTCTTGTTTTTCCCACACAATTATCAGATGGTAATAAATTTACAGAAACTGAAGAGATTTTAAACGAATCACCATCGAATAATTTCCCATACAACAAGAATAATTTCGTATTACCATTGCAAAACAATAATAATGTTAAAGTATTTAAAATAAATCCACAAGTGCGTGATTTAACACATGAAAATATTATTAATCACAAAGAAAATGAACAGCAACAAGTGAACAATGAAAGTGTTTCACCATCAAAAGTTAAAGAAATTAACAATTTGCCAACATTTACAGTACGTAATGAATTCTCGCCAAGCGGATTTTCATTTCTTGGTGATTTGCCTGATTTTAATGAAAATACGCAACAAACCAGCAAACCAGCTACGGCGTCCGAACGAAAAGCGAAATTACTGTTTCGTGCCGGTTTAGCAAAACCGAATCCAAAAGATTTCACTTCAATAACTTACACTGGTTTCGCTGATTTCACAACAACTGTTGGTGATACAATTATTGTTTTCACGCCACATACAACAACGACACAACAACAAATCAATCAAGCTACAAAAGCAAAGACAGATCCTTCGATTGTGCCAACAAGGCCAGTTGATGAACTCACAGTAGCTTCAACAGTGAAGACTTTCTTGTCATACGATCCTGGCATGGAAACGAAAACCGTTGAAGGACATAAACTAGAAATGAAAACTAGTTTACCAACAATGGTTATCGACAAAACTGACCGTAGGACATCGAAACAAAGCCAAGTTAATGATAAACCGGAGGATTTGGCTGCAAAGTCACGTGTTTTAGCTCACGAACAAAGTGGTGAAGAAACCGATCTTCCGTCTTCAACAATACTCTTTTCACCGGAAGCTATTCAGCCATCTGAAAGTCAAACTCCGATGTTTTCAACACCAAGTGACGAAGATATCGCTAAAATATTTGCTTCGTTACAAGCACAAGCAAAACAATCAACACAACCGCTTCCACAAGCTAGCAAAGTGGAGGAAGTGAAGAAAGATACGCAGGTATTTGGTGGTGCAACCACCATTTTCTTTGACGATGAAGAGGATATTAAAACTAGTGCAGTACAAGACGTTTTCGCACAAGCATCTAGTAATGAAGTAACAACGAATTCAGCAAATACTGAAGTTACAACTGAAAATATTTTAACCACAAATGAAGTTACAACGAATAAATTGGATTCGACAACTACTGAAAGTACTACTACTACTGAAAACGCTGAAACTACACCACGTGAAATTGCCAAAGAAGAGGATAGTGAAGAGAAGTCACTTTGTACTGAAACTACAACGCAGTATAAAACGTTGACTTATTTAACAACGTTCTTTATTCCTGTAGAAACCAGTACAAGTACTTCAATTAAGTCGAATAAAGTCGTCACCACTGAAATTGGTTATCAAACGAAATCTTGCATTGATAATGAAGTAACTATTAAACCATCAACAGTTGCAGAGATAACTACAGAGCCTTCAATAGCAACAACTACTGAAAATAAACCTGAAAGTACTACAACTGAAGAAATTAACGAATCCACAACTAGTAGCGAAGAATCTTTAACGACAACTACGACAAAAGAGGAAAAAGAACCAACTACAACGGAAAATTTGTTCACAACTACTGAAAATATTCAAGAAATTACAACTGAAAGACGACACGTAACAGAATCAGAGCCGGAAACAACTGATATAACGACTGAATCTGGTGAAGAAATCGAACTAATTTACAAAACTTTGTACACTACGTACACTTATTTAACAACGTTCTTTAAAGAATCGACTTCTTCAGTTGAAAGTCGAATTGTAGTTACCACAAACGTGATAACATCCACTTTAGATCCAGCTGGTACCACGGATCCAGCTGTAGCTGGTCTATTTGAGCGCGAAGACAGCCTTGTGTCTTCTTACAAATCGAAAAGCGTTACTTTTGAGGACTTTGCAGACATATCTCCAAGTAATGTCGATCAAATTGTACGTCCAACAGAGAAACCAGAAGGCAATTTTGCAGGTACGCCAAGATTAATTAATAAAGACTTGTTAGAATCGACAACAAATGCCATTAAAACTTATTATACAACATACACGTATTTCACAACAATCTTTGTTGATGGCGAAACTGAAATATCTAGTCGTACAGAAGTTTATACGAATTATGTGACGCCTAGTGAAGTATTGAATGAAATTAAACCAACAAAGGCCTTGCCGAAGGAAACATTCACTAAACTTCCTAATGACATTGACGACGAATTGAATGATGACGATATTATTATAAGGAATAAAATTAAATTGTTGAATGCCACTCCTTCATTAAATATTTACAATAGTACTATTAAACGACAGAAAACAGCTTCTGTTGTTGAAGATGATAAAGTGAACGATGTTTTAGAGAAAACAACTACCACACCAAGAAACAAAGAATACGATTACGTTACACTGCAACGTGCTGCTGGTGGTTCAGCTGAAGAATCCGATAACAATATACTGAATTTAAGCGATTATGAAACGATTTCAACAATGGTAACTGATGTACGAAGTAGTACTTCGAAAGGAGATAGACGTATTATCGATAATGTTGAAAAAAGGAATGTACTTGATGATCAAATTGTTTCTGAATCGAATAATGATTCAGAAATCTTACCATCACCAACATTATTACTGCAAACTAGTTATACAACATTTACATATTTTACAACCATGTATCAAGGTACTCAGTCGAATGTTGTAAGCCGTTTAGAGACAATAACGAATGTTGTTACGCAAACATTAACACCAACACACACATTAAGTGTTGAAGATTTAAGTTTACCAGTTACTTACTTCACAACATTCACTTATTGGACAACTTTGTACAAAGATGGTACGACTAAAGTTACTAGTCGGGAAGAAACGGTTTCAAATATTGTAACACCAAGCTTGGATTCTCTGAGTACAATTAGCATTACTCCTACAGTTACTACTAGCACTATAGAGCCTACGAAAAATACAGAAGAAGCTGTTGTTCCATCAACAGTGGGTGAAGATGATTTAACAACGTACTTTACAACTTACACTTATTATACTACGTCGTATGTTGGTGACAAAACTGTATTAAATAGTCGGTTAGAGACTGTAACAAATGTTTTAAATAATACTGCCATTGATAACAATCAAATTGGTCGAGCTGTTGGTACTGCAAATTCAAATTCGATAACTGAAGAAGCTACAACTAAATCGGACTTAAGTTCCAGTATTAAACCAACTGGTTTATTGTCTACGATAGTAAATACTGTAGAAACTTCTGGTGTTACAACAATTTTATCAACAGACGTATATGGAACGTACATTGATGGACTTTATGCTAAAGTATTGGAAAGTACTTCAAGTATTTTATCAGAAACACCAGTTTCTTCATCTTCTGTATCAACAACTACAGAAAATTTGAAACCTACAGGTGTCGTGAGCATAAATAAAGGAAAAATTGTGGATGCAGAAGGTATTAGTACATTATTTTACACAACACAAGCTATTGGTACTTATATTGACAATTTATATGCACAAGTAATCGATAGTACGAGTACTTTAACTGTTGACGAAGCAAAGAAGGCACAGCAAAGCACAGATGTGCCTGTGGCTCATAAAACAGGACTTGTACGATCAATTGAGGGCTCCATTGTACAAAATGATACCACAACATTCTATGAATCGAAGGTCTTAGGTACTGTTATCGATGGACGTTATGCACAAATCATTGAAAGTACGTCCAGTTTCTTAGCAAATAGTGCTTCTATCAAACCGAGTGGAGCTAACTCTATCAGTCCATCAACAACACAAGGGCCTGATATACAATTGAAAACGATTTCACCATCACCAGCTGTGGTTGAGAGTTCTATAAGTGATGCTTCAACCAAAGCTGATGACGATGAAGACTCTAGCGAAGAAGATGACGACGAATCGAACAATGGTCGCCAGAAATCTCGTTTAACTTTCCAATCACGTAAACGTACATTCACACCAGCTATTCGTCCATTCGCTTCTAGACAACGACCAACATTTGCACCGAAAAGAAAAACTTCTGGAGTTAGTACAGCTACAACTGTGACTAGAAGCGACTTTACACCAACTGTTACTGCCGTTCCGGCTTCCAAGCCAGGAAGATTTGGTGGCAGACGAACATCATCAAGTAATAATCTAGTTCAACCAACACCATCGGGCACTAGACGCTTTTCTCGTACAAAATCTTCTAGCAATACAGGCTTGAATTCGTCCAGTTTCGGTGGTGGTCGCAGAGGTTCATCTAGAATCCAACCAACAGCTACTGGATTCGGTTCTAGTACACGAAGAGGTGGTTTTAGATCGTCTTCTTCTAGTTTAGGTGCAAGAGCATCGAACTCTTTGTTCGGTGGTAATTCTAGATTCCGTATTAGACCGACAGCGTCTTCTTCATTGAATCGTAATCAAAATACAGCCACCGCAGATGAGGAAAATAATTTAACTACATCAGTAACTGATAATCCAACTGATGGCGGAGTAGACGATCAAGATACTACTCTTCCATTGACAACAACAACAGAAAGCTCGTCTAGAAGAAGTCAAAATCCTTTATTAAGATTTAGACGTCCACCACTGGCAAGACCAACACCTTCTTCTAGAGGCTCGAGTACTAGAAATAGCAGTAGAACAACTGCTAGTAGAGCTTCTACGACAACTAGCGCACCAAAAACAACGACAAGATTGTCTTATACAAGACAAAATAGTTTGTTGAATCGTCCTAGGCCGAATGCTTTATTCCCTAGACGTGGATTGTTCACAACAACAACTCCACCGCCTGAAGAAGACGAGGAAGAGGAACCATTAGACGAAGAAGGTGAAAGTGGAGAGGATACAGACTATGATGGCTCACAAACTCAAACGCAAACAGCCCGCGTTCCAACAAGTTCAACAAAACCAGAAACACGTGGTGGAAGGGGTCAGAATAACGTTCAAATTAAGCCATTTGTTGGCTTTAGACGAAGATCAAAACGTGAAACGAACTATTCTCGCTTCAGAAGACCAACTGGACGTACAACAACGACTACGGCCGCTTCTGATGAGGTGGAAACAACTACTCGTAGTCGATTTTCGAATAAATTTAGATCGAAAATTGCCACAAGCACTCAACCACCTCAAACAACTCCACGTAAACGCATAATTAGCCCGAGTAAAGCATCAAATCAACAAAGATCGCAATTTACACTAAGAGAAAAAGATTCTAATGCAAGAACTTCGAGTTTTAAGCGACCAACTTCAAGTTCACGTAGCAGACCAACGTCTTCGTCGAGAACACGGTCTAGAAATAATTATCAAAACGATTCCAACGCAAGAAAAAGTTCCAATCGTCAACAAACTACTAGGACAAACAGTCGACGTGGTTCAACGAGACAAAGATATAACCAAGACGTGGATAATAACTTTATTTTACCACAATTCGATGGTACTATTACTGTAACTCATCAAATACCCACGGAAGTTACAATTCCTGTTGTTAATGGTAAAATAACTGAATACAAGAATATTGTAACTGCAAAATATAGTACGCAAGTACTGGATCCAAAACAATATGCGACAAGTGTGAATCCTTTCGGAAAAGAAGTGACTGTTTTGCTAAGTGACCAAACTGAAATTGCTAATAACGGTGCCACGCTTATAACGCAGTTTGTTTTAAACGAAACACCCACAACTAGCGTCACTTTCACTCCAACGTACATTCGTGGCAGGAAAACCTCATTTTCACACGTAATTCCAAGCACTGTTTATCTTGTAGAGTCAGTAGTTAATACAATTCAACCAGCATTGGCTGCTCAAGCACCATTAGCCAATATTCTGTTATCGCAGTTGTTGTTAGGAGGCTTACAACCGCAAAATCCATTGTTGGCTTTACAAAATCCCGGCATTGGTGCAACCCCAACACCAACCACTGAATTTAAAACGAGAACAACAACTTATGTTACAACAGTCACTAGTCAAACATCGACTGTTCTTCCAATTACGTTCCGAGGAAAAGAAATTTTGACTACAATTATCGATAGTAGTGTGACAGTTGTAACAGCAACAGAATTTTTAACAGATACTGTTGTAGTAACACCTACTTTAGCCTTCCCAAATCCAGCTGTAAATCCACAATTGAATACTTTGTTGTTACCATTATTGCAACAACAATTACAACAACAAAATCAGCCACAGAATTTGTTAAATCAAAATTTACAACCAGCTGATGTTGTAAGATTACCACAATCGCAAGAATTGTACCAAGAACCGGAGAAGTTTAACTTGGCAATCGATGATGAATCTGCTATTGTAGAAGAGGAAAAAGCACCAGTTGAACCGCCAAGACGTAAAAGTGGTAGAAAGAAGAATAAAAAACCAGCTGTTGTTGAACCAACAAAAGAAACAAGTGTAATAACTTTATATGTCTCTGGAAGACATCCTGGGGAATTTAGCACGGTTTTGTCCACAATAACAGTTGGTGAAGAAAGTAAAAAAAGGAAACGTGAAGCGCCCTACGTAAAAGTGAGTCCATCCAGGACAGTTGATGAAGACTTAATTGTAAGTACATTGGATTATTTCGACACGTACGTTTCGCCAGCAATGAAAGAAGTCGAATTGGAATCATCTGTGAGTACCGCAAAAGAAACAGAAAGTTTGGAAAGTATTTTAGGCGATGTGGCCAAACATGTCACACAAACGAAACCAATAAAACATTCAAAAAAATATCAAATCAAGTATGTTAAACAATCTGACGACAATAATAAGTCTTCCGATAATTTTTTAGTTTAACTGACCTTAATGAGCCAGTCCCCCTCATTATGCCAAAGGTCGAAACGTCGAAACTTATAAATAGGGGCAATAATTTAATTAAGACAAATACAAATTACGTTTCGAATGAAATTGGCAATAAAAATTCTGTTTTTAGTAAATTAAATAACATTAGATATAAAAGAGACTTAAGTAGTATTAAGAATGAATCTGTTGATATATTAAGGCACTCTGCATCAAATAATAAACGTGTAGTTAAAAAATTAATAAGAATTGAACCAATTTACAATAATAATAAGAAAGACAGCGAAGAGAATTCCATTACGAGTACTGAATCTGGTGGAACACATAAACGAAAGAAACCTAGACGGAAATTAATTATAAAGAAAAAGAAAAAATTACCACCACCAACAACGACTAGAAGGAAAGTGGTGAAAACGAAAAAACGACTATTATCACCAACAAAAATCAACTTTATTGAACAGCAAACAACAAAATTTGATTTGGAATCGAGTTTTGATGAGCAAATCGAAGAAGAGACTGTTACGCCTCAAAATGTACCTGACTATGAGCCCTTTTTTCCCGAACTATCCGAATCTATTGATGCTCCTATTCTAATTTTAAAAACCACCGTTCTATCAACGATAAATACACAAATTAAGACAATAGTTGATAGCCGTTTAAGAACTTATACGTTCCTAGTAACTAGAGTAAATGGTGATGAAACGTTAGTAACATCATCAACTGAAGTGAAACCAAAAATAAAGACAAACATTGTGACTGAATCTTTTACACAATTTACGACTTTGACGTTACTGGACCTGGACGCTACTTCTCCAATACCATCTACTATCACCACAACATTTATTCCCACCTTGGAAAATAATCCTCAAATCAATTATCCAGGTGAGTTGTATACTTAACTTCTATAATGTATATTTTGAATAAATTTGTAAATTTTTTTCCAAAAACAAATCTTTATGTTTGTATATATTTAAATTTGAATAAATTGTAGAATATTATTTTGTACATAAAATTTTGTAATGAACACTCAATATTACTTTCACTAGAGTATTGTTTCAGATTAAAGTATAAAATTCTACACTTTTATCAATTTCATTCTTGTATTATTAAGTGTTCATTGATCCAATTTAATAATTAGAAAACAAAAGTATTGAATATTTAATTTAATAGACAACAACTTCGATTCCGACAACATCGGCTACGAAGAAGCAAGATACAATTTAGCTACAAGAATTATGTCGAATGGTGTCGAAGTTATTGTTGCTGGCGATAAAAGCACTTATCCTGGCAAACCGGACTTGAGAATCTTGTCCACCAACAACCAAAGAATCACATTAAAACCGAGCACTTTAAGTCATCACATGATGATGATGTTGCCCAAAGAGGATGCTTCAAATGTAAATAAATATTAAGCAATAAAAATACATAATTTTCACATAAAATTTGTTTAGATTAAAAGTTTATCATCCTTGTATCCAAATCAATTCGTAACAAAGACATGTTTAACAACATTTACGTATTTAACAACATATTTAGTTGGTGGTGCAACTTCAATATCCAGCCATGAACAAGTTGTGTCGAATGTTGCCACAGAAGAACGAAATACTGGTAAAATATTACCAACACCAGCTATAGGCATCACTCTTACACAAGTAAATTGAATGAAATTATTTAAAATAGGTGTTTTATGTGTTTTTTTAATGAATTTCAGCTACCGAATTTGTCTGTTGGTGTCTTCCACACAACATACACATATTTAAACACAATACTAGACGGTGAACAACCGTTAGTCGTATCGTCTGAACATACTGTAACGAATACTGTTACAGCACCATCCGATTATTTACATCTATTGAAGCCATCTGAACAGCCGACAGTGTTGAAGGACACAAACACGTATTATAGTACCATAAATTTGGAGAAAACAATTTATGAGGGTGATAAATCGTCGGTAATAAGTACAAATGAAGTTGTTACACAAGTTGTCATCACAGAGTCTGTACCGCCAAAAGGAACGTCTGTGATGACATCTTATATTGCATTGGACATTGAGGACCCCGAATCGATGCTGTTGTCCGATTTGAGTACAACAGATGTTGTTAAAACTTACTTTGTTACATACACCTATTATAATACTTTAGTGGAAAACGATAAAACTATTGTTAATACGAATGTTTCAACATCCAGTGATGTTGTTACAGAGAAAATCTATTTACATCCACGTAAAACACGTGAACATTTTCAAATCTTGGCCACGAAATCATATTTTACAACATTCACATATTATACAACAATTTCACAAGAAGATAACACGAAAACACCAACGGTAATTAGTTCGCACACGAAAGTTGTGGAAAATGTTGTTACTGAAACGATAAATCCGAATTTGTTGGATAGAAAATATTACAGTTCACTGAAAAGTGAAATAAAAGATGCAACAGAGAAAATTATTAATGTGGCTACACTGAATAATGGACAGAAAATCGAAATAACTGTTATACCGGATGAAATAAAAGAAACAATTAAGCCATCATCTGTCACATTGCCGATAGAAATTACGAAAATTCCTGAAACTAGTTTGAATCCATCATCATCGTCATTGGAATCTTCGGGGAATGTGATAACAGGTTCAACGATTGTGTTTGTTGATGATGACCCATTCGCAGTGCATCAAACACCATCGTTAATTAAGACAAAAATCGATAAAGAAACTGTTGTGCAAACTAAAAAGACATTAAAAACGAAAAATTCCAGTTTGAATGTATCGAAAACAACGGTGGTAAGTAGTGCAACTAAAGTAAATGGCAATAAAAAGAAGAATGCTAATAAAAAGTCGGATTTATCGACCAGTGCATCAGAAACTGAAGAAACTATTTTAAATAAAAATAAAAAGAATAATTCATTAAGGAATAAATCATCTTCGTCTAATGAAGTGAAACATTCCACACCAGATACACCGATTGAAGCAAGTACAAAATCAACAGTTAAAAATAATAAAGTGAAAAAAACGAATTTACGACGGCCGACGAACACGTCCTCAGATGTTAGTGACTTATTGGGTTTAGGATCGATAAATATACAAGCATTAAAGCCAGTTTTAAGTGCAATGGCTGGTTTGATAAAGACAAACTTGAAATCGAATCGCAGAAACGATAATCACACGTTAATTGAAGCGAAACATCGTCAAACAACAACAACAACAAATCCGCCACAAACTGTTAAATTTAAAGCCAATTCCGTGGCTGCCAGCGAGAATCGCCCTGTATATATTCCAGTGGCGGACTTAGGTGACGATTTTGAGATTGCTGAAAGCCAAAACATCGCAACATTTCACATACAAGAAACGTTGCCGAATAAAGAAGCTTTAATTGGTAAGCCACCAACTCACGAGGCGTCTTTATTGAATGGTGGCAGCATTCCCATTTCACCTGGTGAACTAATTAACGCCAATTCAGATGTAATCGTTGGTAAACCAGGTAGAATTGGTCCTAGAATACCAACGATACCATTAAATCAAGTGAAAGTCGATGATACGGCTATTATTGGCATGAAACCGCCACCATTCCAAACAAACAACATTAAAAACAATAAATTAACGACGAATAATGGTAGAAAAAATCCCGTTTCGATAAAAGAATACAATTTCATACCACAGATACCGACAAACGATAAATATGTTCCATTATCATTGCCTAATGATCAATCTGTTGGTAATACGGAGAATAATTATCAAATTGCCCAAGCACCAGCACATATGAAAGACAAAAATCAGTTTGTTTTGTTCAATTCGGACAAATCGCCTTTGTTGGCCACGAATATAGTACTGCCGGAAGTTGTGGAACGCTCCACTGACCAGCCTTTGTTGGTCAATATACAGCCAAGTCAAGTGGCGTTCGTTAACATACCCTACAATCGTACAACAGCTTTGATTTTCGGTGGACAAACTGAACCGCAGAAGAATGGACAGTATTTTGACGATCCGTCACCGTATCCAGAGCCGGAGTTTTCTGGAATTGATAGTTTTCGACCGAACGGTGAACCCCATTTTGCTTCAGTTTATAATCAAGCTGACGACAATTATTCACCATCGAAACAGGTGAATGGGGTGATAAAAGTGGGTGTTAATGTTGACGATGGCGCCAATAAAGTGAACATAATAAACCCAACAAAGACGAAAAATCAGAATATTAACATAAAAGTACCGCCAATTTCTTTTGGAATGATTCAACAAGGCGATGAATTTAATGCACACATTATTAGTCATCATTTAACTGAATTTAAACCACCGCCAATTCATTATGACATCAAACCGACGAATAATAATGTAAGAAATGAAGAAATTGTTGATTTAAAACCACCCACAACGAAACCAAACACAATTAAACATAATAAATTCAATACGAAAAAGAATAATAATAATGTCAGATTTCCGCAACATAATCTTGTGGAGTTTATGAGACCGCCTCCACGTGCACCCATACGTTTTGATGCTCCGAAACCGGTCCATCAGCAGCACAAAGAAATACCAATTTATTTGGTAGACAATGCAGACGATAACAAAGACGATGACTTAATTAATGAAGATGGAGAAGTTATTCAGGAATCAAATAGTCGTCCTTTACGTCCCGGACAAGTTCCGCCGGAGATTTTAATGCTCGAACAGAAGAGAAAAAACCAAACTAGTGTTAGTGTAAGGCCAATTTTGTCGTACCCGAAGCCATTCCAGACGAATGTGTATAATCGAATTCGAAATCCAATTGTAAGGCCGGAAAATCAACAAACTAATCAAATTATCAATGTTGATGGACAGTCGTCTTCGACATTTTTAGCACATCCAGTAAGAAAACCAATCGAAAAAGATAATTTCGTGCCGAATCGTGGCAATTATTACACGACAAGCGCAAGAACTCCAACATCTGGCAATTTTATCAAGAATTTATTACAATTTGAAATTAAGAACAACACACGAGCAGTTACTAGCAGCTATTTCAGGAAAGAAAAAATTCCAATATCGACTGAAAACTATATAAATACAGTGCAATTGAAGTATACTCCATTTTCAAGTAGTACCACGGAAAATATTTATCGTAATCGACCGAAAGTGACTTCTTTACCAATTGACAGTCCAACTGTTAAGCCTTACGTCTTCACTAATAATGTTGTAACGAATTCACAGACAGAACATCCATTCAAAGCGAATATTTATACAACACATGGTACTACAAAAAGTCCGATTCGAACATCAACGAAGCCAGTACTGGATTTAAATCTTGGCGAAGTAAAAATTGGTGATAATAGTACCACTATTAGTGATATGGAATTGCTGAAACCTCCACCAATAAGACAAACAACTCCTTACAAAATTATTCCATCGAACGATCAGCATTCGCAAAGTACTGTTAATGATGATGTGGTTGGCTTAAGTCCTCCACCACCGCGTTCTACCACGAAGAACCGTCACACAAGCAGACCATTTACATTCCCAACTACGACATCTTCAACAACAGAATTTGTTAAATATACAAGAATAACTGGCAGGCCGTTTAGAAGAAGGCCAGAGTATCACAGAACTACTAGTACTACTTCAACAACTGTAAGAACCACAACAGAAGAAGTGAAAACGCCACCGGTGGATGTTATTATTGGTAGTGAATCGTTTGTTGAGAAAACAATTAATGAAACTTTGTCGAAAATGAAGAAAAATATGACGATTAAACCGGAAATTACTACCGCTCAGTCTAGTACTACTATTGAACCATCATTAACGACTCCGAAACAAGAACAAGAGACAAGACAAGAACAAGAAACAACTGTTGAAGTTAAAAATACGACTTCTTCAGAAATAGCCACTAAACCGTCTATGAAAGATAGTAAAACTGTTATTCCGACGCGATTTATAACTTATACGAAGACATCAACAATTACTATTACGAAAACAACAGTCGTAAAGACTTTGGGTGGTCCTCCATCAACTTTAACCCTTCTAGTAACAAAGACAGAGAAATCTAAAGTGGTGGATACTGTCACGCAATTCCATACACTTGTAAAACCAACTAGTATAATTGAAACTGTAACGACAACAATTGAAAAAGAAGTACCAAACTCTTTGTATCCGCCAGAGGTGTATGGAAGCCAGTATCCTTCAATCAGGGTGCAACCAACAAGTGTACACACGCCTATATTAACGACAATCGTACACGAAGTCAACAATGAACCGGATTACGATGATTTCATCATCAGTGAAACTGATGTAATAACGAATAACCAAAGCGAAGAAGACGACAATAATAGTATTTTTGTGGTAATGACGGATGAAAATCATGGCAAAATAATTAAAATACCGAATAATAATAACGAAACTCAACAAAGGGATGAAATGCTGTCGACGAATGAAGTTAACAATGTTCTTCTTGGTGGTATTTTCATAGATCGAGCACCAGCTGTTGAAAATCCAACTTCTTCAATAATTCCAACGACGAAATGTGAGCCAGAATGTAAAGCAGCTCGTAATGAGCTCTGCCAACGTGTTGATGGACACATGAAGTGTGTTTGTCGACCTGGTTTTGCAAGAATGTTCCCCGACCGGCCTTGTATACGTAAGTTTATGATAAATCTTAAGTTCTTCGTGGTAATTTCTTTATTTTAGCGACGTATACCTACAGTTTGGCAATCAATTTAAATCGTTACGGCAAAGAACAATTAAAATACGATGAAAAATTGTCAAACAACAATTCTATGGAGCACTTTAGGTTGCGTTCAGCAATTCATGAAGCTCTGGATCGAATGGTAATGCAGTCCGACTTGAGGGACGTTTACCATGGCGTGCATGTTAACACTTTCGAACCGGCGAAAAAGTCGCAAGGGCTTGTTAACAAGTTTTATCTTCAAGTAATTAAATTGAAAATCATTTTAACGGTGAAATAATATTGTACTTCTTGCAGCTTTCGGACAACATTGATGAAAGTCGATTAGAAGACATTTTCCGCAAATATTTAAGGAACAATAACTACAGTTTAGGTGGTACTGAAGTATTTGCAGACCACCAACATCTGGACGAGTTGAAAGCGCAAGATTTCGATGAATGTCTTCATCCGAAATTCCACGATTGTTCAGAAAATGCGCAATGTTTCAATTTGAAAGGCACTTATACGTGTAGTTGTCGTGAAGGCTTCACAGATCTATCAGAAAATCTATTATATCCTGGCCGTTTGTGTTCTGCAGAGCAAATTGGTTGTGAAAAATGTAATTACCACGGTACTTGCTATTCCAGAGGAGACGATAAAGTGTTTTGCGAATGCTTCCAATGGTATACAGGCGAAGAATGTCATATTAATCTAAAAGGTAACAATTTTAGTCAACAGGAATTGTTGTAATTAACGAAAAAACTCTTCCAGTGTTGCTGATAGCGTTGGTAACTCTAGGAACCATCCTATTCGCACTGTTATTAGCTTGTATTATCTTTACTTGCGCTCGTCAGAAGCCGAAAAAGAAGTACGCTAACAATTTCGCTTCTGGTGTTAGTTTTCTGCCACAAAGAGCTGTAAATCGACAACAACAAGCCTCGGATAGTCGGGCAATGATTCAAGATACAAGCTCAGAAGACAGCCGTTCCGAAACGAATACTTTACCGTACGTGAAAAGTCGTCAAAACAAGTCAAACAAAAAGGAGATTCAAAAAAGGCAATCAACAGTTGCGTCTTTAGACAAAACAATTAAAACTAACACAAATACGCGTAAAATTGAGACTTTTAACGACCAAAAAGATCGTTCGTTAACTGTAATGATACCAAGAGCAAAATACCATCCAGTTGTCCAACCAAATCCGAATAATTTAATAAATTATACCTCGTTTGAAGCTAGACGATCATCAGTTCCTTCTGTTTGCAATGAAACGAAGCTTTTAAGCTATTTAGATGCCGGACCGATTCCCAGCAAGGTACCAAATCGTTGAATTAATTAAAATTTGATTGTGTCTTATTGTTTACGTTGTAGTCCAATGAAACTAGACGAAGATACAGTAACGCAGTGGACAGCACAGAATCGTATGCTGGCCAAAAAGAAGGCAGCGTTAGAAAAATGTCCGGGGCTTTAATTTCAGCTGGTTTTGAAGTATCGGCAACTGTTGTTAACAATATGGGTACATTAGCAACAACTACGTGTGGTACGGAAGCTGATCGCAGTGAAAATGCAACCCTTATACATAAAATAAGCGCGGATTTGCTGTCGAGCAGTACAGCCGATACAAGATCACAGTTTAACACCTTAAGAAAGTCATTAATGTACGAAATGAAATCATATTATTAGGTTTTTAATAAAAATCAAAACTTGGTTTTTCCATTTGTTTTAGAGACAACGATTTGGATCCTTTGAATAACTGGCTCGATGTGACCCCAAGAATCAAGTATATATATTCATTTATTTCAAATTTAGTTTGTTTTTTATAATTTGCGTGTTTTAGTACGATTTCAGAGGCAAGGTCTTATGATGAAACTACAGTTCCACTACCAATGAAGTCTTTTCGTACTGATTGCGACTCTAAGCCGTCTTCTCAACATCAAAATGAAGTAAATGAGTCATTTTTAAAGAATAACTAGTTGAAATTGTCGCTTTATTTTCAGGAAGCGCACACAACCGCTGAAAGAGACTTAGGATCTACTTTTTTACTACCGCATACGCATCTTTATAAACCAGATCGAGTAAATTAGAATTTCCATTGATAATATAATAAATAATTAAAATTTTCCTTGGTTTTAGGGGAGTGATATATCAGGTTTCGAGTCGCTCTAGTACTGTAAAAAGTGAGATAAACTGAAAGTTTTTGTTATTGTGCCTTAAATATTTTTAGTTGTTATATTATGGACTATTTAAATAATGTTATAATGGCCATAGATTTATATAAAATTTTATTGTATCTGTTATACATGTACATTTAATATATTTTTACTAATATTTTTCTTCTATATGTGTGTGAATGTTGTGTAAATATTTGCGTGAAATGAGTGTGTTTTTAATAATAATTTTTATATTTTACATATTATTGTATTGTATTTAAACGAAATATTATTCTGGTCTTATTAAAATAATGTTTATTAACAGAAAGTAATTAATTATTATATTGTATATTGTATATTGGATATGGAAATGCAGAGTGCCAAAAGACTATTCATAAATCATAAAAATAGTTTATATTGTTTCTTTTTAAATAAATAAATATTCCAAATGATTTTATATTACATGTAAAGAAGTTAATGTATTATATATAACTTATTTTTTATATATATTTTAAAGAAATTAATAAAATACATTTAGAAATAAAGTTGCGCTTCATTTTTAAATTTCCCTCTTTTCAAAGCTCGAAAACTCAAAACATAACCTTATTTATTTTGTGCATTTATTTCAAATTTTGTACAATTTTGGGTCTTTTATAAAGAATGTTTCGCTGGATTAAATCCTTAAATAAATTTACTAAGTACATTGTTATTTTTGAGAGAAGGGCTTTATCGAATCATCCTAAATACACGATTAATTTTGGTGGATTTCATCACCAATCGTTTTTTACGAACTTTGATCCAAATAATAAAGAACAGAAATATCGAGCCCCAGAAGTTAAAAAGTACCCTTATTGGTTTGTATTTGGTTTAGGGATTGTAGCCTGTCAATCATACATAAAGGATAAAAACAGTAGATTCTTCCATGCTGTACAATATGGACTCAAAGATGAACTTTACACGTAAAAAATTTAATATTTGTAGTAAAATAATGCTTATACGCGTCCCGTAGATTCCTTAAGAACAAAGACATTGTTAACACACGCCACACTTTTGGTTGGACCCCATTAATGGTTGCAGTTGTAAATGAACAATACGAAATTGTGAAAATTCTTTTAAGCGCTGGTGCTGATCCAAATTTAGGTGATAACTTTATAAATATCAGTAGAACAGCAAGCGAAAAGAAGGTACATCGTCTGGAAGGTCAGCTGCAGACTTTTGCATTGTACAAATCTTACGTAGATTCTAATTACAGTATTAATGGCTCGTGAAAAAGAATTTGCATTTGGCTTAAGCGACAAAGCAGTATTTCTCGGCTTTACAGCGTTACATTACGCCGCTCTCACTAACAATTTGGACATAATTAAACTTCTTATCTCACATGGAGCCGATCCGTGTGTGGAGAACGATTTGGGACACAAAGCAATTCATTACACGAACAACGACGTTATAAAACAGTATTTGGAAAACGAAATAGCAAAAGTATTGAATAACATAGACAATAATTTGTAGTATAAAATAACTGAAAAACTGGTTTTAGTTTGAGGAAATTCGTAAAACGAAAGAAATTGAAGAACGTAGAAGATTTCCTTTGGAAGAAAGGCTGAAAAAACATATCGTAGGACAAGAAGCGGCAATTGCTACAGTCGCAGCTAGTAAGTTGTGTTAAACTTTATGAAAAACGCTCGAAATTAGTTAATTTTTTCCTAAAAGCCGTGCGTCGTAAGGAAAATGGATGGACAGACGACGACCATCCACTTGTCTTCCTCTTTTTAGGATCTTCTGGCATCGGAAAAACTGAACTGGCCAAACAACTGGCTTCTTATATTCACAAAGACAAGCCGCAGGCCTTTATTAGACTAGATATGTCTGAATATCAAGAAAAACACGAAGTGGCCAAGTTAATTGGAGCACCCCCAGGCTATATTGGACACGACGAAGGAGGTCAATTAACGAAAAAACTGAAAAAGTACTCCAGTGCCGTGGTGCTATTTGATGAAGTCGATAAAGCACATCCGGATGTTTTAACCGTTTTGTTGCAACTGTTTGATGAGGGCCGATTAACTGATGGACGAGGAAAAACGATCGAATGTAAAGATGCAATATTTATAATGACTTCTAATCTGGCCAGTGATGAAATTGCACAACATGCTTTGGAGTTACGTAAAGAAAATGAACGATTACGAGCTGAACGCTTAAAAGAGGATGAAAATATTTCCGATAACATCAAAATCTCACGTCAATTTAAAGATAATGTTGTTAAGCCGATTTTAAAGCGGCATTTCAAACGAGATGAATTCCTGGGACGAATTAATGAAATCGTTTACTTTTTACCATTCTCACGTACTGAATTACAGCAATTGGTTAATAAAGAATTGAATGGTTGGGCGCAAAGAGCGAAAGATAAACATAAAATCGAACTAAAATGGGATAGAAGTGTGGAATCGGCTTTAGCTGATGGTTACGATGTGAATTATGGAGCTAGATCTATAAAGTATGAAGTAGAACGAAGGATTGTTAATCAATTAGCGGCTGCACATGAAAGGGGCCTAATTGGCAATGGTTGTACTGTTCATTTAGTTGCGGAAAATTCTGTGGAATCTCCTGAGATATCTTTGAAAGTGAGAAGGAAGGGAAGGAAGGAGTTTATAAATATTGAAAAGTTTCCAATTAAGAAAACGAGCTCTATTTTTTAATAATGTATTTATTTATTTGTATAAATTGTTAAATTTATTAAAAAAAAATACGAAGGAAATTCTGTGTTTAGGCAACCAACATTTCAGTTATTAACCTTACTTTTACATGTTCGTTAAAATTTATTGTTAAAAAGGGCATTATGATTGAACTAGCGTATAATAAAGGAAATGTGTTTGTTTATAAAGTTAACGACTGGTTAGAATTACGTAAAAAACATCGTATTATTGGTGAAATTATTGGAAACACTCATTTTATACCAAGCTTACCTTTACAACTGAAATTAGAAGAAGTTTTGGTACTTTTGGATAAAAACGTGGCCGTTGTGCGAAAAATTGATAATACAAAATCAGCAAATGATAAACAAAAGCATGAAGAATTTGAAGGGAATTTATTACAATGTGAAATAAATGAATACAGAAAAATACGTAAAGAACAGCTCGAAGGAATTTTGGACAAAATTGTTGAAAATAGAAGACAAAATAATGATGTACGTACTAGAGAGGAAATTTTAGAAGAGGAACTTAATAAATCAACAGTTGTCACTAAAGAAAACATGGTATGGCCTGTACAAATGTTGAATAATACTCGAAAATATCTTAGTGAAGAGCTTGTAAACTTTGATGAGATATACAAGGCTACGTCAGAGCTTAAATGGTTAACTTTCAAAGATTTATGGGAGAAAGGCTATTATATTACATGTGGACACCGTTTTGGAGGTGATTTTCTTGTTTATAAAGGAGATCCTTTAGTTTTTCACGCAATTTTCATCGTGCATTGTCTGGATTCGAATAGACAGTTGTTTGGCAACGAAATTGTTGCTTATGGAAGGTTAAGCACATCTGTAAGAAAGAAAGCCGTTTTGGCATCCCTCGTGGATGGAAAAGTCTCTTATATCACTTTAAATTGGATTGATTCCTGATTAAATTTAAAATTTTTTAAAATTCAACAACTATTGCCATCTATTACAAATCACCGTAAACTTATACAGGTAACTGTAATGGAAAAATGAAAGTAAGGTTATGTTTGTGTCAATTTTTCAAGAATAAACATCGTTTTTATAAAAATGAGTGACGAAACAGCTGTTGAAACTGTGGAAAAACAGAAAACATTCGCTGAAAAGCAAGCAGAACGTATGAAACGGTTGCGTAACTTGCATACGTTGAGAAATGAAGCTCGTTCACAAAACCACCAAGAAGTTGTTGCTGAAGATGCACGTAATAAAATGCCAGCTAATTGGGAGAGTCGCAAAAAGCGTGCTGAATGGATATTGAACGACCAGAAGGAACGTGAAGAAGCCAAATTGCGTGGCGAAGATTACGACAGAACGAAATTGTTAAATATTTCCGCTGTGGAGGCAGAACGAATCGAAAAGAAAAAGAAGAAAAAGAATCCAGATCAGGGCTTTTCGGACTTTGAAGCTGCCACAGTGAGACAGTACAATCGTCTGGTGAAGAATATGGGCCCAAAGGACATGGAACGGTACGAAGAGCAGAAAGAAAAGTATGGAGAAGCTTTCTATGCTGGTCCAAACACGATTGTTCATGGTTTACATGAAGATCGACCTGAAGCTGTTGATAATATGGTGAAAAACCTCGAAGAACAGATTGCTAAACGTAGTAAATATTCCAGAAGGAGGACACACAACGATGACGCCGACATCGACTATATTAACGAAAGAAATGCCAAATTTAACAAGAAATTGGACCGATTTTATGGGGAACATACAGCGGAAATTAAACAGAATCTTGAAAGAGGAACAGCAGTGTAAAAAATTTGAATTTGTTATCAAAATAAGCATATATTATTTTAATACAATAAAATTTACATAATTATGTACATTCACAAACTTAACAAAATAACACGTTTCTTTTATTTAAATTTGATTTATTTATGAGCAATTTTTCTCTATAATAATAAACTCCTGTTGTAAATGGTATACAAAATATATAGCAGTTCAATATTCTCTTATTTATTATTTATAATTTTGTCTTCTTATTCATAAAACCCAAGAATGTGTTATACCTATAAAAATATAAATAGATAATTATGAATAATTGTGTGGGGAAATAAAAAAAGAAATGTTAATTGCTAACAAGACACATCACACATTACAACATTTAATGTATTTGTTTGTTAGATAAAAAAAACTAGTAAAACTAGTAAAAAGCTAATAAAACGAGCGCAATTCTTACGTCTTGACAATCTAGGTGTAACATGAATAAGAATATTTTCACCAGGGGCAGCAGAAACTAGAAAAATGTTCAAATATTTAATTTAACAAATTTTATTTTTAAATTTACAAACTAATAACAAAAAATTATTGATTGTTAATTGAAAACACAAACAAGAAGCCACATTTATCACAGTTAAATATAAAAAATAATGGAAATGTTGTCAAGTTAATGGACGGATCGTATTATTATTTTTGTTGCTCAAATTAAGTCTGTGGAAACGTGTTAAAAGTCCATCATGCGAATCGTTCGTACCATGATGGGTGCGTGGCATATTGCATTCTTCGCACTGAATCAAATCGGGATGATTTAGGAATGTACATAAATGACAGTTCCATGTTTCGCCCTCAATTGATTCGGAACGTTGTGGCCGTTGTTGTTGCTGTTGTTGTTCGTGTTGTTGTTGCGGTCTTCTGCGATGGTTTCGGGGCGGTACAATTGGTTCACGTGGTCCAGTATACAATGTACTATAGAAACCTGTTTCTACAGAACGATTGATTAGTAAATCGTTCGTTTCAATGCGATTCGATTTACCGCTGCTCTGTTTTCTAGCTAATTCGTTACACTGATATTGTAAATGTTCAACTTCACGTTTCAATTGCTTTTCTAATTCAACATTAACCGTTTCACTGATGACTTCTTTTTCCAATAAATCGATCTCTTTGCGCATTGCTACCAGTTTTGTTTTCTCATTTTCTAATTCGATCTTTAATTTGCCTATACGCACTTTTTGCTCGTATATCACAGGTGCTGGAAAAAAGAAATTCGCAATTATTGGTATGTTTTTGTTGAATATTGTTGATTTATTAACTTAGATGAGACGCATCGACCACGTTACCCATCATAAATGGCGACATACTTAAAAATAATTTCCTTATCTACGAAATTCTGATAAAAATAGTCTACAGCATAACAATTATTCAAGTTTTGTGTAATAATTTTTAAATAATCGATTTTCTATAACAGGATTACATGTACATAAATTTAATATATAATTATAAGTAAATATTTTTTTCTGACGATTTATTTTAAACAGAGTCAAGGCTAAACACTTGTATGTACGTCAGGAAATACTTGTAATTATCGCAACTGGTACCCATGTAATTTTTATTTTCTGTACAATAAATAATAAAAACGCGCTATTTGGTATAACAATGGTTCAGTTGGTTTGGAACAAATTTTCTAACAAGGTTAACACAATCAAAATTCAGGTGTGTGATAAGGTAAATGGCATTAAAAAGTTGGAAAAATATATAAACAAAAATGATTCACAAAATACGGCCATGAATTATTTGTTTAATTAATATTCTACAACACGACTAAGGAACTCTTTTCGAATTTGAATGTTATTTATTTTTAATAAAATGTTTTTAAATATACAGTACACAGGTAATATGAAAATATAATATAATAATCAGGTGTTCTATGTTGGTCTATAAATAAGCACCAAGTCTAGCACCCACGTAAAAGGGAGATAACGTTATTTTTATTTTATAGACAAGGTTGTAAAATAGCGCACACATACACATTTATATATTGCATATCCCATTAAAAACAATACAAATGTGATCGTTAGTTACAAATATATGTGTATATTATAATGTGTTTTTCTTAAAACACATCACATATATTTTCGAATAAAATTTCACAAAAGTTAATCTCGTTTTATATATATTTTCTTTAAATGTCCACCCACATTTAAGAAAAAAGCGAAATTTTTCGTATTTAGTTTAGAAATTTTGTTTTACAACCACAAATTAATTAAATATAATGGACTTTTAATATGCTTTTAAAATATTTTCGAGAAAATGTAATTTATGAATCGATTCTTTATAATTAGATATTTGTGGGGGGTTAAATATGTTGCAAATTGTACGAAATTTAATGTTTTACAAAGAAAATTCATTAATAATATTCAAATTTAATAAACAAAATAATAAAATAATGTTTTCTGGTGTTTTAGTATTTGACGTAAATGAAAAATTGTCAAAAATGCACGTTTATATACGCAACTTTAAAAAATATTGCAGTTCAATTAAATTGTTCAAAACTTGAAAATGTTAATTTTACGTTGATAACACTTTATATTAATTGGTTTTCGATAAAATTTTCTACTAAATGAGTCAATAAAATACAGGGTGTAAAAAATAACAATAAAGTTATGACCACTTAAGATTCCCGTTAATTATTTATAAAAATAACGAGCTTTCACTCTAGAAAATGTCACATTCTATTAAAACTATTTAAAACTTCGAAACCGTTAATTTTACGTTAATTACACCCTTATAACGATCGATTCTTAATTAAATTGTCTATAAAACAAGCCAAATCTACAGGCTGTGGCGTTAAAAATAACAAAGTTATGATTTTTTAAAATTCCTCTTAATTATTCTTAACAGATTTTAACAAAATTTTGTATTGTATACAAAAATTGTATAAAACTTTGAAACAGTTAATTTTACATTAATTACACCCCTATAACAATCGATTCCCAATAAAATTGTCTTTAAAACACGCCCAATGTACAGAGTGTTACATTAAAAATAACAAAGTTATGCCCATTCAAAGTTCCCTTCAATAACAAAAAAACTACTTTTCTTTGTTAAAAAATTAACTTACGTTCAGGCATTGTTAGGTCGTTAAGTGATCCCGCCCTAACCGGAACAACTTCTTTGTCGTCCTCTTTGATAAAATAACAACTTTTCGGCCGTCCCCGACTGGCGGTAACACAACTGGCACCACCAGGTCCAACAGTGATCTGCAATCGACTTTGTAGACCTTTTTTCGGATCAAAACTACTTGTGGAATATGTTAGACTAGAATTTTGTGATGTTATATCAATTGGTGGCTGATGTTCAGAAGATGGTGGCCTTATCATTAAATTAACACTATTATAACTTCTTGATGGCGATCCGGTTTGTGGCAACCACGGTTGTTGTGGCGTTAATTGTACAAAAGATGTGTGTTTACTTGTCGATGGTGACGATGTTTGCACCACATCCATTGAACAATTCAAATTCAACGATACATTAACACTATTATTATTACTATTATTACCAATTAAAGTGTCAGAAGTTTGTGTTGGCGTTGAAACTGTTTCTTTTTTACAAATTTGTTCACTTAATGGTGATGTTGGATGTTTTTTTAATTTATTATTATTTAGTAATCGTTTACTGCCACTTAATGGTGATTTTGGCGGTTTATCGACAACTGTATCTTCATTTAACAATTTATGTACGTTTCGACATTTTGTCGATGGTTGGATGTTGTTTGGCCGCCAATCACCACCAGTTGTTGTTGTTGGTTCCGATTTAATATTTAAATAATTTGGTCTTTTAGCACTACCAGCACCAACACCACCACCACCACCACCATTACCACTATTCAATTTAATTTCACTATTATTTAAAACATTATCATTCACATCACTAACATTCTTGTCCATTTCGGATCGTTGCGTTGTTGTTGTTGTTGTTGTCAAATCGGTGATGGTTGTTGTGTTCAAATCTTTTGGATACAAAATTTCTTCTAAAGGATTTAGGGCTAGGGTGGGTGATGATTGTTGTGTAGCGTTGGTGGATGGCGAACGGCCCATCTGCTCGTGGAATGATAAAATTTTCTCTTCTATTTGTTGATATGAACGATTTCTTTGTGTTGTTAGACAAGACGTTATTATATGATCGGGTACAGTTGGGAATTGTTGTTTCAATTCATAAAACAACTGCATTGTACGTATATTGGACGATTTGTTGTTGATGGCATACATGACAGGCCATTATTATGATTATATCGATCTGTGGAAAGAACAAATTCAAATTTAATGCGAAATTGAAGCTTTTGGCAATTATTTGGCCAATAACAGGTGGCACGTGTGGCATTTTTTTGCCCGTTTTCATTGAGGAGGTGTGAAATTGGCAACGATGTATACATTTTTAGAAAATCTTTTCGACATAACTGCTTTTTTTTTAATACCATGTTTAAAAGATTTACAAATAGATCTCCTATCATAAATAATAACAAAAAGTAAACAGATGTGCATAAATTCGTGTGTCGGGATGGAATTGTGGCACAACTTATATATCTGTACTAGATATTTATTTGAATATAAATATTTGAAATTGGTGTTTTAAAGTTTTTTTCAAAAAACACTATCATTTCGCTTATCTCATTGGCAGTTTATTCTAAAAATAACATCCTCAAGTCCCTACCTTAATTAACATCAGATGTTTTATGTTTCGCGTTTTACATATCTGACATTCTTTTCGTTGTAAAAATAATATTAAAATTTGGAATGATTGGGAATAAACGAGAGCAACACAGACGCAACTGATCCCCAATTTAAATTGGGGACATTATTATATTTTGTTAGTAAATAAAACACGAAACTAAACACATTTTGTTTATTAGTTAGAAAAATTGCTAAAGGGAAATATAACTAGTTGAATACATAAATATTTTGATGTAAAAATGTTAACAAGTTGAATATTTTTATATAAAAATAATGTTTTAAAATTGTTTATGCGTATAAACATATAGTATATTGAATAAAATTATATAGTTTTCAAATGAATTGTATGCTTTTTTGCGATTCCTTTTATTTTTTTCAAATATACACAATCCTAGCGGGGGCGTCAAATTTGACGTCACTTTTGACGTTTAACATACCAAGAAAATAAAACAGTGGGCGATTTTCAGGTGTAAAAATCATTTAAAATTTTGTATATAACTGCAAACTTGTTGTATAATAATGGTAGAAAGTACAGTTATTACTTTGTACACATAGATACTAACCATAGTCATAATTCGTAGAAACTGTATTAATTAATTAGAAAATTATATACACACAAAATTCAAACACTATTATAGAAAATCGCGAAAATGCATTTAATACAATTACAATTTGAAAAAACGTACCGAATTTCACATACAGCAGCTACATATATGTTATTTTGTTAATATAAAATGAAGGAAATTGCACTTTATATTATTTTGACTACACTTTCTTTGTTTGAACACTATTTATGGAATATGTTGATTAATTTATTATTATCACAAAACATACATAATTACGTATTAACTATGTTTTAAATTTATTTATTGATTATTTACACAACAACCTTCGTTATATGGGGGAAAAAGTGAAAGAATCAGACAATTATTTGTAAATGTGGATTGTGGAATTAAGATTATAGTGAACACACAAATAATATGTAGTGGAAATATCACGTGAAACTTTCGTATAGTAACCTGTTTGGCTATAATTTATTCAGTAGAATATTCATTTTATTCGACTCAATTGTATGCAACCATTTTAACCGAGCGCCCTGTATAAAACCGCTGTAAATCTCCCTGTACAACGAAGAAAATCCATCAATGAACCGACAAAACTCATTCATTTGTAAACAGACCGCAAAAAATGTAAACATACTTTTTGCCGCTTGTGTTCTTATCCACCTAATTGGCAATAAAAGAGCTTTTTTCTAAGCAAAAACTACTGGTGTTTTATTTTTATGTCAAACATTATCGTCTATAGTTCTATACAAAAAAAAACTCTTATCGAAAAAAAGCCGGAAGCTCGGCTCATTGATAAAAATGTTTATAAACTTTATTTTTACTACATTAAAAAATTAATGCAATTATTTTGAATAAATCATTATTGATCGGAGAGTATTTGAAGAAAATTTCATTATTTATTCAAACGAAAATGCCACTGTATTCATTATTAAAGCGCTCGTTTTTCCACAACCACAACTTTGTACATTTTATTGATTTTCCTTAAAGGGCATGCCCTAAACGCACATGAGTAATAGTGACTGTACACATAAATTTACAACAGTTTTTATCTGCAATATGTTTTCATTGCAATTGTTGTGAAAAATATGGAAGATTTGTTGTTAAATATTGTTAAAGAAGCTTCTGGTTCGAAATTGGCAACATTAAAACAAAGTGCACAAGAAGCGCACGGTAATAAACGCCATTTTTAACGATTCCCTTATTTTATAAACCTAATTTTTAAGATTTACTATCATCCCAGAATAATTTACTAAGAAGTCCATCACACGAGCTTCGTTCAGCATGTTTTATTCCTTTAAAACTAGCATTTGATAGTAAAAGAAGTAAACTTGTGTCTTACGCCTTAACCGGTTTCAATGTAAGTCTTTTTTACGAAAAAAACTTAAATTAAACCACTAAAATGTGCAGAAAATCGTTCGTGATGAACGATTTCAAGCTGGGACCGAACCTGAGGACGATTCCTTATGGCTACCCGCCCAACTGCTTCTTTCAACATCTTCAATGCTGTCGCATTGCGAAGACACTCAAGTACACATCCTTCGAGTTGTCTTAAATTTGGCCTGTTCGGCCAGTTGGGCGTTAAATGGCCGTTTGGTGATGCTTTTAATCAGCAGATGTGGTGAAGCGTATGAAAATGGAACGCAGCCAGTTAGGGCCGCGGCCCAGGCAGCTGCAAGTCAAACTCTAACTGCATTTTGCACGTTTCTGGACGAAGAATGCCAAGAGATTCTGTTGCATCAGCAAAAACACAAAAATTCCGGAAGCAGTGCTGAAATGGTGTACACGAAAACGTCTGCAGTGGCGTGTTTTAATGAAGCCATACCAGTAATGCAATATTTGTGCAGTAGACTTGAGGAAAATAAGACGTAGGTTTAAGAATCCTGAAATTTTCCTCTTTTTTCACTGTTTTTATTCTTTAGTATTCCAAAATCAAACGACATGACCGTATTTTTGCTTGAATGTCTTCTAACATTGGTCAATACGTTGCCGCATACAGTCCATTCGAACATCCATTTCACGACATTTTTGTGGCAACGTTTTTGTCCAGCTTTGTTATCACTTCTTGGAGCACCTGGAGATACAGCTGCTCAGAGCTTAACGACAAATCAAGCAAAAATCGTCTACAGTATTGGAATACAAGTGGTGCGACTTGTTGGAAGAGAAAGGGCTTTACGACCCGTTTTGGAAGCTCTGTTCCATCGAATGCTTCTGCTTCCAAGTCCGCCAAAAAGACTGGAATCTTTGAAAGCGGCCAGGGAGTTGTTGCGATCTCCTGGCCGATTGACTGACTTATTATTACTTAGTGGACCAATGCATAGGCATGCCGGAGACGATATGGCGATAATTAGATTGTAATTCAAAAAAATATCAAAAAAAAATTAAATCTTAAACATAATTTTTTTAGGATTATGGATTCTATTGAAGAATCTTCACAATGTACTGATTCTAGTGTACTTTTAGCTAGTGTAGAATGCGTTGGAGCGTTATTAGGCTCTTTAGAAGCACTTTGTCGTGGTGAAGGCCTAAATCAAGAGGCTGCAGACATCACCAACTCCAGATATGTAACTTTGGAGCAAGCCGACTATACTGGACCACTCACTTACCAATCTTTGGCACGTTTACCGAAACCCTACAGAGATGTGGTGGCGAATTTAAAGTACCAGAGCGATTCCGACAGTTCAGGAATAGAAGGAAATATTCCCGACATTGCTGGCTCGGAATCAGACTGTTCAGGTGCTACTGAAGGTCCTGAAGAGTTTGCTAGCCAATCAGATGACAGTATTATGGATGATGAAAGCTTTTTGACTAGTCAACAATTGCAAAAATTGCACAAATTGCCGAAATCATTGCATTTAGGTCGATCAGGCGTGGAGGAATGTAATACAGATGTGGAACGACATAATGCTAGACATTTTGTAAAAACATTACAACATATTTTATTGCCAAATTTAATGTCACTTAGGTCTTCTATACAAGTCGATGAAGTATTACAAGAATTTGCTTCCAAATGTTGCCAACATAATTCAGCTCAAAATTACGAAATAACAACGATTATGAATGCTGATGGCATTTATTTAGCTACATATTCGGCTTTATTGTTGGATTTGAAGTTGATCCAAGCTGGACACTATGATGAAGCTAACAAAAGAGTACGTAGGAACATTGCTAAGTGTGGAACTAAGCTAGAACTGTTTCAGGCCACTGTTCCAATCACAGAATCGCAATTTGTCGAAGAAATACATGGCAGCGGAGTTTTAGTATACGTTTCAGCCACTTGGCTTTGCGAATTGTACCAAAACGTTTTGGCCAAATCGTTTTTGTTAAATTCTGGTTATGATCCGAAATTTAATCCACAGCCAGCAATCATTAATCTTCTAACTGGTACAAAAATTCAACTAACTTATTTTTTAAAAATCTATGTTGTTTTTTTTTGTTAATTTTTTCTACAGATGTTGGTGGATTGTGCCCTAGCCAATTATTAACCGACTGGCAAAAGCTGCAAAAAGTCCATGGCACTCCAGACAGCAGTCCAGAAGTTGAAGCTGGAATTAAATTATCTCGACGCGTTCTAACTTGTTGCTGGGCATCTGTAGTTTCCGTTCTAGGCGCACCATTAGGCGAAAAACCCCATTTAGGCGGAACCTCAGCTTTGAGTCGTCTGGTAGCTAGAAGAGCACGTCAAAAATATCGTCAAAGAATCCGTGACGACATTATTACAGCCAGTTTGGAAGGTTTACATAAAGCCGCAAGTTTAAGTAATACTTTAAAGCTGCAAGCACGCAGCAGCAGTATTTTGGCGTTGTTGTCAGCGTCTTCTTGTAAAGCGCAAGGCCCAAAAATACCAGCATCGCATGCTCTTTCCTTGGACGTCCTTTTATCCAAAGGTTTATCTCTTGGATGTCATAGTGCATCGTGTTGGCCACACGTTTTCAGTGCTTGCGTCGCTGTTGCCAGTTTGGAGCATGCTTTATTCAGTAAAACAGGCTCTACGCAACTGCTGATGGTTGCGCAAAGTACGCAAAATAATATTATAACGTCAACAACTTGTACAGACACGCACGAAAACTTAAACATGAATTTCAATATTGGAAATGATGAGGAAACTTGTGTGGACGTGTATAATTTCCTGCACAACAACTCGAATTCGGATACGCAAGGCCAGAACGATGCTACCGTTTCTGAAATTGTAGAACGCAGTGGTGTTAACAACGGACAAGGCCAGGGCATTCTTCGTGGTGTGCAAGCAGCGAAAGTTTGTTGCGTTTTATCGCAAAAAGCTGACGAATTATTTCATTCAGCAGCTTTACGTTTATCTTTGCCAGGTTTATGCAGTTTTTTGACTGAACTGTGTAAAGCCTCGCACACACAACTGTTCACCAGATACGAAGAAACGCCCAGCCAACAGAAAAAATGGTGGAAAAAAGAATTGGAATTACAACAAAAACCACCAGCAACACTGCTTTTACATCGAATCGGTGAAGTTACATTAAAATGCATCAAATCTGGACGGCCTTTAATTCATACGATGAAAATGTGGTCAATTGTTGGCCCACATTTTATGCAAGCTGCTTGCCATAAAGATCGCACTATTTCGAAAAAAGCTGTAGCCTGTATTCATGATGCCGTAACGGCTTTATTGAACGAACAAGCCGAACTTCCGCACTTCCATTTCAACGAAGCATTAATTAAACCGTTTGAAAACTTGCTCTGTTTGGAATTGTGCGATATGGACGTTCAAGATCAGATTGTAGCGTGTTTGTGTGAATTTGTCGAAGCGAATCGTACGGAAATATGTTCGGGCTGGCGTCCGTTATTCGGTACTTTACGTGTCGCTAATGCCACAAATAATGCAGCCGCCATTCTGGATGTCTTCAAACTATTCCTTTCAACTGACAATACTTTGGTGTTTGCAAATGCCGCTCTAGATTACATCTTGTGCCTATTATCACATATAAAAAATTCAAATTGCGATGAAAATTCATCCGAGAATACATTCCATACGAATAATAAGCCAAGTCCAGAAAAGAAAAATTCATTTTTGGATAAAGAACCGGAATATCCGATGCGCATTTTAATTGGACCAATAGATTTGTGTATAGAATCGTTGAAATTGTTGCAAAATTGTGCAGCAATTCTGAGTATGATGTATAATATGCCTAAATGTCCATCATTTAATTTAACACATCGAATGAATATTGATACAAATCCACAATTAGTTGATCCAGTTATTCAAAATGTGGAGATAATTAATTTTAATCAAGATCCAAAAGATCAAGTCAGTTATAAATTGTTGTCGACTAGAATTGATTTTGAAAATTGCGAAAATGAGGGCATCACTTTAACAAAAATGGACCGTCCCAGTGGCGTACTGAAAATTTGGTACATTTTACTCGAAGGACTATCGAGTGCTTCAATAATTTCAGCCCACAAAAATCAACCATACGTCGTTGAAACTGTATTTAAATTAATACGCGATTTAATCGTAAATCCAG
Organism: Oryzaephilus surinamensis; assembly: GCA_004796505.1. Classification (NCBI taxonomy): domain Eukaryota; kingdom Metazoa; phylum Arthropoda; class Insecta; order Coleoptera; family Silvanidae; genus Oryzaephilus; species Oryzaephilus surinamensis. The sequence goes on along the minus strand of SSSI01009131.1, from coordinate 6,881 downwards.
GTATTAATTTTGGTTTTTACTGTATTAATCATCTACTTTTACCGATGGTACAAAACTGGTTGCGCCAAAATGCAAAAGTCCAAAAACCTGGCGATGTTTGGCAAAATTTCAAACACTGTTGCGGCTTGGCAAGCGAACTGGTCGTCGATTATTTGCATCACATGCAAAGTGAAACTGTTCGACGAGAAAATCCAGCCGCCACTTTAGCATTAAAGCAACTTTTACTCATTTTGATTGAGTGCACAGCCCAGCCATCTGAAAATATTGCTCGATTGGGCACATCATGTATTCGACATGTGATTTTAAGTGCTGGCAAAATTCTGACACCCTCTCAATGGGAAATTCTTGTGGTGGCATTACATCGTGCCTGTTCAGTCACTTTGTACCCGTTGCACCAATTAACGTTGGCATTTAAAGAGAATTCCGATTCTTTCTACGGTGATTTGGCGACTGTTAAAGTTGCTGCTCGTAAAGACACAACAGTCTTAGAAAATGAACGTTTATACGAATTGGCGCAACAAGTTTTCCTAATGCAATGCCAACGGAACTGCATAAAATGTGTTGGCAAATTGTGTGAATGCGATGCCAGCAATGTGGCGGCAACAATTGATGACAGAAGCTACGTTTTCTTGTTATATCCATTGGATATAGCGACTGTATTGAATCCTGATTTGTACACAGTTCGTGTACCGTTCCGAAATATGGTTGTTGGCATTTTGGCACACCAAATGCTAATTCAAACGATATCAAGTGCTTTATTACAAAACTTGAACCATATAACGCCGATACTGAGTATTTTGCAAATAAATTCGTGCAGTTTACGCGGCATTTTGACGCAAGTGAATGCAAAACACGTTACAATGTTGCTGAAATGTTTGGAAATGTCGAATATAAGAGCGAAAGAGTTTGATGTTAGGCCGGGGTTGAAGTTTTTAACGCAAAAAGTGGGCAATTTGAATAAAGCAGCCAATTTATATACGCAAGCAAACACTTCGGAAGTGGTCCAAATAATCGTATTGATTGAATTGTGTTTAGATGGTATTGAAAAGTATTCGATAAATGCAAGACATTTGAAAGAAATTCTAGCCAGAGAGGTGAAATTGAAATGTAGCAGTGATTTGGATTACGTTGAGGTGTTTTTGAAAAAATTGCACGACAAATGGGAATATTTGTGCGAATCTTATATTAATTTAACAATTAATATACCTGATGATGCTAATTTAACGCCGGATGAAAGCGATGAAGAACAATCAGAAAAAGAGACAAAGAATGTTTTCGAGAAAAAAGTGGAACCATTTAAATTTTCCGATTTCAAACAACAAGACGACGACAATTTTAGCACCAGTACGGATTCGGAAAGCTATTTAGAACGTGACGTTTTACCGAATTTACGAAACGATGATGACAATGTGTTTGAAAATGAAATTAAAAGACAAAGTCCAGTGAAAATTAGTCGTCCGAATAGTAAAAAATCGAATCATGAACAAAATAGTTCAACTGATGATGAAACCAATGAAATGGCAGCAAAATTTAACAATAAACAAAATACAGTTCACGACAAATATAAATTTGAATTGAATTCGATAAAGTACGATACGAATACATTGTTGCAAATGAGAAAGTCAACAATATCTAGCGACAACATAATAAGTGGCGGTTGTAGTCATAAAGTTAATGAAAGATCCAAATCGGAAAGTTATGATTTAAGAGATATGGACGTTGTCAAAGTTGTTGAACAGAAAATTAAGAAGACACCAACAAGTCCTCCACGAACCAACCCGTTTATGGTGAACAGTGCATTGCCACCCCCACAACCAGTGCCCCAAGAAATCCAACAGCAAAGAACCATGAGTATTTTTAAGGTAAATTTTTGTTAATGGTAAAATTTTGACTTTATTTTCTAAAATTATTTTCTTAGGACTCTGAGGCGTACAAAACTACACGTATTGAAACAATGGAAGCTTGTTTGGAACTATTAAGTTCATTATCATCTGAAAAATTGTCCCCATTAGCCACTGTACTGAAACAGGGGGCTGTATTATTGATTGCTGCCCAAGATGAGAAAGTGAAAAAAGCAGCAGAAACATTATTACAAAGAATGAATATATCTTACATCGATCATGATAATCTCTAAATAATGAGCTTCAATTTTATTTCAATTATACGGTAAATGTTAATATAATGTTCGTCCATAATTCATCGTTATTTGTTTTCATTATTGGTTATTATTAAAGAAAATGCTTATTCTAAAGAAGAACAATATATATATCTACATCTATAAAAGACGTAATATTTTACTGTAATGGGATTGTTAAAATACAACAGTTGTGATATGAAATATAAATAAATAAAAGGAATCGTCAGTGAAATTTCTATATATATAAATGTATTTATGTAATTTAATTTAATTTTAGCTTATATTTTTTAAAAATGTACAAAAATTATGGAATAAAATACACAATTTAAAGGAAAACGTGTTGTTGGTTGTATAAAAACAGGCGCTCCTTTTTAAATATTTTATTTAAAATTAAATAATTAGAGTTTATTAAACTAATACGATTAGATTAAATTGGATAATAACTTTGTTTTGTAACACAGTTCTTGTTCAATTATGTATTTTCTAACCACAATTCTCTTTTATATAAAAATATCATCAACATTTTGCGAATTATCCCATTATATCGACTTATCATGGGAATACAGTGAAGAGACGATTTTTTGGAAAGGTGTTCAACCGTTTAATTACACGAAAAAAATTGCACAAAATAACACGAACGGATACTGGTTAGAAAATTCAAATAAAAATTAATTAAACAATTAATAAATATGTTAATGAAGGTATGCAATGAATGAATTTTGTGTTGGCGAACATGGTGGCACACATTTAGATGCACCATACCATTTCAATGAATTTGGTTGGACAATAAATGAAATTCCAATTGAAAGATTTATCACAAAAGCGGCCCATATTGATTTAAGATTATTGACTAACGAAAATGGACCGAATACACAACTAATGCCAGAACATTTAATTAATTGGGAAGCAAAGAATGGACCATTCGAAAACGGTACCGTTTTATTGGTGCGTTTTGGATGGTCGCAATATTGGCCAAATCGTACCAAATATCTGGGCGAACAGGAAGTTCTAAAATTTCCTGGTTTGTAATACTTTGTCACAATTTTATCGAAATATATATTATTGGAAAAGTGTGCAGGTATTTCGGCGGCAGCAGCTGAATGGATTGTAAAAACGGACAAATTTTATGGTGTCGGTCTAGATACGGCCAGTGTGGATCCAGGCTTTAGCACCGATTATAAAGCACATCGAATTTTAAGCAAACATCAACTGTACAATTTGGAGAATGTGAAATTAGTTGAAGATTTACCAGGTAATTAACGTAACTGAATTAATTTCATCGTAATTTAACGGAATTTTACAACTAGATAAAGATTTTTCGTTAATTGTGATGCCAATGAAATTGAAACATGGTACTGGAAGTCCTGTACGAATTCTTGCCGTGCCCAGAAACTTGCATTTCAATTAATTTGAACAAAACAATGCATAAGCATAAAGCTATTGTTTAATTGTTTATTGTGTGAATATATTAATTATAATTGAAACCGAATAATTATTACTATTAGATAATAAATTTGTAATATGTTCTTGTGGCAAATAAAAGTTTGCAGATTAATTTTAGCTTTGTTAAAACTACCCTCTTGAATGAACCAACAAAGACAGTAAATGGGAGGGAAAACAAAACAAAAACATGAAAAAAAAGTATAAATACAAGAGCGGAAAAAAGGGGAACGGACAGTATAATTAAAAAAGTATATTGCGAAAAATAAACAACGGGAAGATAATAAAACGGGCCGTAGAAGATGTTTAAACAAAAATAGGGGAAAGTTGCGTATATCTTGAATCAAATTTCCAAACATTAAATGTTCAAAAGGCAAACTGTAACTTTCTGCTAGGTCAGACTAATTAAGCAGTATTAATGGTAAAATCGACTTATAGACTTTGGCCAGCTTTGAAGTTTGAAAGGGGAAAACTTTTCCAAAAATTCGATAATTGTTTCGAATTGGAACATTTTCGACGATGCTGACATTTTCTTTTGTATTTATTTTCACTTTGTATCAAGTTTAGCATGTCAGCAAGTTGGCTAATAAATACATAACACAGCATCCTTTGTACTGAAAGGGGATATTTGTGAAGCGCCTTGGGCGCTTTCAACTAAATGCAGACGCAGTTTAAATCGTTGAAAAATAAAACGAAAAAAATTGACAGTTTTTGAAAATAATTTTGGATTCATAATAGGAGAGCCTAGTTGCATAAATTACCAATTATTTCCACAATTCAAAATGACAAAAATCCATATTCTATGGAAATTTTAATGCGCTGGCGCCCTATCCCATGGTGCGCCGAGCAACGAACCGGCCTATCAACATCCAACTTCTTCGGCTCTACGTTTCCATGCAGAGACCTAGTGCAGCAGTCAGTTACGTTCGATTGCGTGCGTACGTTGCTACAGTCTTTTATCCGTATTATCACATTCATAAACTAAAATTACGGACGCGCTAAAACCCATCAAATGTTTCTATTAAAAAAATTTCAAACAGTACCAAAACAATTTTGAAAATCAGTTTGTAGCGCACTAGGTGAGCCCAATTTCAATTTCTCTACATAATAAAACAATTTTTATACGTTATTATAAATACATGAAGAACGGCAATCAGGTTGTTCGGTTGTTGCAGGTTATTGGCTTTGTTTTGAATGTCAACTATACATGTTGGCGGTCAGTAATTTGATTAATTTTTCCACCATTTTTTCCCTCCATCAAATTAAACGTGTTTGTATTGTTGTTTACGTTTTTTTCTATATATTTAAATGGACTATTTTGAAACATTTAGTTAAGCGCACTCATGAGGAAACTATTTACTAGTCCGTTAAATTTTTTTTCCGAAAAACCTTGAACTTATCCGTCAAATTAGCTATTTGGCCCTTAATAAAATTCATTTGTTACGCTAATTAGAATTGTTTTTTATCTGGGTTTAACAGCTGTGTTTGTTGATGTTGTACGGAAGTTTACTATATAATATTCCCGTTAGATTCTCACCAATTACTTTGTATGTGTATTTATAAAATAATTGCTAATAGTTGACACTAAAACTATACATCATCAGAATTATTTAAAAATAATTACAAAAACAGTTATACAATAAAAAAACACGCGACTTGTTATTATATATAGAGATTTGTGTATTTTTTTCGCGAGCTACTTTGTATCGAATCCTTTGAGTATATCAGTTACAAGACGAAGAACTCGGAAGAAGATTGTTTGCACTTTGAAATTCGCTATAGGGAATATACATATATGTACTACATATAAAGAAATTGTATAAAAGAAGCGACTTTGTATGCGACATTATTATTATTACTATATGTATGTAGAATTATTCTAAGAACTTTATATTTGTTACAACAAATTTAACAGTTTGATGGTCTCTGCTTTGCCCTCTATTATTTGCAACACATGCGTCGGTTAAAATTTAACCAAGTTAAAAGAAATTATAACTTTCATCCACCTGCTGACGCCTACTAATTAGCATTCGGGAAAATGTTAATTAAAAACAATAAATAATATTATTGTATTGTTTATATTAATTCCCATCATGGCTTCGTTTGTGGACTTAAATTATTTTTTACCTAATTAGATTTTTACAGTGGATAATAAATTTTAATATTATTATATATGTGTTTGTATATTATTTTTTATATGAACTAATTAAATTTCGTTATAATTATTGTGAAATTTCCAACTAATTATTTCATTTATATACAATTTTCTACAATTTGGATATATTAGTTCCGTTGCAAAACCATTTTGTCACGTCATACATGTTGGAAATTGCTTAATAATATAATAGTGTAATTTTTACTTTAGTTATTATATTGATTGACTAGGTTAGTGAATTTTAAATTACAACTTTCAATAAACAAATTATAAGTTATTTTTTCATTTTATTGATTTATTTGGTTGTGGTTGATTTAAAAATTTCAATTCCATATAAAATGATATAAAAATCTAATCCCAAGAGTTTAACAAAACAATTTCCATTGAAAATAGTACGATAAATTATTTATAATATACATTTGTATACGATTTTATATATATGTAACACTAACCTAGCATGAAAATTAAATTAAAAACAAACATTCGATTTGTTTTTCTTTTATTATCGTATGCTGTTATCATTTTTAATTGGTATATACACAAAAATATATCATGCACATTAAATTGGGATGAAAAAATAAGGTGTCAAGTTCAATTTATAAATCTGGTGTATGTATTTAATATGACATATCAGCGGGTACCAAAATGGGGTCCAACACAGGTTGTCAGGACTTTGTGTCGGATTACTAAGATGATATGGATGTTTGACAAAGGTTGATGTCATTTGCACAGGACCGTATTATGTGGCTTTCAACAGGTTTTCCAACTATTGACAAACTCAAATCACATAAATTTCAAATTTATTGATACAATTATAAATAGTACCCTTGAAACTTTAATAACATTATCAAATATATGGGAATCATTTCCTTATAATGTGATCTAAGATTATCTAATGCGGTATTACCTGAATTTTAAGCTACCCTAAAGCTGTTATTGCCATTTTAAGGGATTTGGATGGTTGGAATGTTTTGAAAATAAATATTATTTAGGAGAATGTGTGTTATTTTCATTTAATTAACCTTTTTGTTGAATTTTAAATGAAAATTAACAATATAATTAAATATAAACACGATAAATTCATTTCTTAAATGAAACTATTTAAAATTGAATAATTCGCACGATTTTATATTTAATTATATTCATGGC
>SSSI01009127.1:2027-18827 GCA_004796505.1 Oryzaephilus surinamensis | reverse complement strand
TGACGTGCATTATTGTCAGCTTGGGTTGATCCACTACAGTTTTTTTTCCAAATTACTGTTTGTGTAACTGAACTAAAACAAAAACAATAGATAAACATTAAGAAAGTCTAATGCAATTATTTCCAACTATAATAAACTAAGACAAGTACAAGTTTATTTTGTGGTAAAGGCCACCATTTAAATAGCATTCATTTTCTAGTTTTGTAGTGAATTTGCATCTAATCTGATTAAAAATTTTCCCAGCATTTAAAACATCTTATGAATGTCAATATGAAGTTGTTTTCATGTTTTTTTAATTCTGAAAATGATACAATAAGTAATCTAAAAAATAATAGAAGTAGGAAGGAATTTTGCAAATTCGCACCAATAAACAAGGAAGTTTCACCTACATATTTATAGATTTTTTGTACAAATATATTTCATAGATTAAGAAAAATCGGGTTAATTACCATATATATACATATTGTAGAAATATATGTACGTATATAAAGATGTTTTTAAAAACTAACAGGAAATATTGCATACCTAAAAAGGATATCACGTTTTATGCGTTTCATTTATTGGATTTACGTGAACGATTATTTTATATATGAAAATTTCCAATAATGAGATGATTCATTTAATTTAAAGAAATTAAACATGTTTATTATTGATTTTCTAATTTTACAATGTGAAAAAACACTTTCCATGAATCCAGAAACTAATTAATTATGAATAATGCAAACTGCTATTATATTTTAATTATTTATTAATTTGATGATAGATACAACACCCATTTGCATTGTATGGAAACTTTAATTAGTTAAACATGTTGATGTTAATTGTGTGAATTTTATTTATAGATGATTGAAGAAAGCATCTCATTTTTTCTACAAAGTTACAAAGGGTGGAAAGTTGTGGTTATTGTGTGAAGAGAAGACATACCATCATCAAACAACTCTTATTATCATCATGTATTTTATTATTAAATTGGTTCACCTGTACAAGAACTTTCTCTCGTATCTTGTTTAACTATTATGAAATATTAGCATTCCTTGATTGTCTGGCATGGACTATACAAAGACAAAAAAATCTGGGCTATGTGCTTATATGATTATGTAATGTGTGCGACATTTTATTATTTTCTTAATTATCTTCTGTGTGTTTTAAACAATGTGCCATTTTATGTTATTAGGAAGTTGTACAATATACATGTTATATGCACTTGAATATATGTCATTCATACCATAATATTTTTTAAATAAATAGAAACTTTGAATTCATTTTAATGACTTTTATGTAAGCAGTTTATAATCCGTCTAGTTACAGTATTTATCTACACTTGCATTAAAATCCAACTATACGGAATTATTATTAAGAAAGTAATCATATTTTTTTATAATGCCAATTGCAATTGTAATACAAAGTTTGTTGTAATCATAGTATTAATTTCTTTAACCTTAACTGTTCTTTGAATGCAACTCATAAATAATTAATGTTTATTTTTAAATGAATATTTAAATTGTGGATTATTTTTAGCAGTGTTGGAAACTAATTTATATCTGATACTCTGAGATAGCATTTTATTTTTAATGAAATCTTGTAAGAAAACATTCCTGATTCGTTGTTTCTGTATAGAAAATTACAAAATTAAGAATGATGATTCATAATTGTTTATATAGTTATTTGTTTTATAAGGCAATAAATTGAAGTCTTGCGAGTGTGAGTTCATTTAAGCGCTAAGGCCCTCAAGTACGAATACTCGCAAAACAGTTTCTAGACGCGTATGAAACGAGTTTAATAAAAAAAAATAAATATTGATTTAAGGGTCCGTTTAAAAACTCTTGCAACTTAGCTATGATATAAACAAAAAACTCAGGTATAAATGTTACATTTCTGACGATGTTATGATGTTACGATGTTTATAATACACCTGCCATACACATATAGACATACAATAACAATACATACGTACAATATATACAAATACAGCAGACACAACGTTAGAAAAACTAGGCTGGCGCATCTTCCGAATGAGGTTCGTTTTAATTTACACTCACAAAATTAGGTACCATGTGCGTAACAGGCTGACTGGCTGAGGATAAAAAATGGGTAGCGAAATACCATAATGCATTTACTTATAGAATACTAACCCATACACGTTGTTTGAAGTCATTTCACTGACTTTTTTTTAAATTACCGGGCTATCTATGGTACCTTTTTCTAGACGATTTACGCGATTGCAAAATGACTAAATAAAATACCTATGGAGGCGCAAAAAATTATTTTTATAAAAGACAAACTAATCTACTAAACTTTATCTAAAAAAATATTGTTCAACAAGTGTAAAATTATAAATTTCCTGTATAAATATTTAATATATTTTAAAAATTATGAATATAAGTGAAGGGACAAACACTTGCTATTGAGGAGATATTTTTCATTTTAAAGGTCAATATCAATAAACAAATCATGCCTATAAATAAAAATATTTATTTCATATCTACTTATTATAATTATCTCTCATAAGAAAGCGTTGCACTCTCGTTCATAAGAAATTGTACCTATTGATTTGCTTCTGAAAAATGGCTTTTATTTCTGTAAACCAACTCATGTAATGCAGTTAATTTCGTATTATTTAAACATTGTGTTGTTAAAGATTGCATCTTTTTTTGCATAATAATAATACCTTTGATGCGTGCTAATTTTTAAGCAATGTAATTAAAACAATATAGTCATATACAAATATATATTTAACTAATATTTGTTTAAAATATTTTAAAGTGGTGAAAGTGTATGTAGAGAAATTAACAACTTTCACTGATATTCGACAGAATTGTACACATTGTGCTTTAGGGGAGTAACACATATACAGTGTATATTATACAAAAATTTATTATAAACATATTATGATATTTTTATTAGTGACACACCTGCAAAGAATGTCAAGTATTCATCATTTTTCGATTTCTTGTGTTTGGACAGTCGATTCAATTAAGTAACAGCACAAAGTAACGATGATTTAACGGTTTTAGAAATTGAAAGTGGACTCAATTGACATGTTTACCTTCATTTATTCATATTCTTTCATAAACCAATGTATTATTACTTTTTAAACAATAGGGAGCTGTTTATTTTAAAACTAAATAGGTAGTAAAACTAAAAAGTTGATTTCTTTTCAAATTTTAATTGATCATTATTGCATTTGCAAATAACATGAATAATGATGAAATATTTATGATAACACGATTTTATTATTAAAATTCCCAGATCAATAAAGCAAGTATTCCGTATTGAAAAATATTCAAAACTTTTTCAAAAACAAGGCAAATCATTTAGAAAAATTTATTTATAAGGTGATTGGTATGTATAGTAATTAAACTAAATTTATATTTATTAAGTGTAATTATTATTAGTCATTTTTTTATTCATGTAAACAGTTTATTATAATAATGTTACAAATATTCTCATTTAAATCTTGAACTGGAAAAAATAATTGCAGAAAATTTTTAACATACACCGATAAATTGTTATAATCTCCCTTTCTATAAATTGCATGATGAAATCAAATTCTTGATGATTACAACATACATATATACATATCTTGTAAGTAAAATTGATGCTTACGGCAATTATTTAACAAATTCATTGGCTGTAAAATAATTAGTTCAGTAAGTATATATTTATGAATAGACACGAGTTATGGTCATTTATTTTTACATTGTTTGGTTTACTAAATGACCATTGCACGATTAAGATTTTTAAACTATAAATAAATAAATGAATATTTTAATTTTTAAACTTATCCGGCAATTTCACACCTTTAAACTCACATTTTATAACAATTTAATGAAATTTTTACACCGGCTATTTGTTAGTCATCGTCAATGGCAACATATCCTCTTCATTAAATATCAGAATATGGCCTTGGCTGTTAAACTAGACATCTTCAGGATTGTATTTATAACGGAATTAATATTAATAATAATAACGGCATAATGTAATACTGATTTAATTTTCACTTCCTTTTAACACAGTTTCGTAAAAAATAAAATGTATTCGTTATTTGTAAAATCGTTTTTCAACAATTTAACCATTTAATGAGCGTAAGCTATTTACTGAAATTATGAAAATATTTGGAAATATCTATTAAGGTGCTAAGTATTATTAATTTTCAGAAAATGCCAAGTGTGAAGGATCGAAATTATATATTCAGGTATTTTTTCAATTTGTTTATGATGGAAATTATTTGTTATTAACAGTATTACTTATGTGATGTTATGTATTTTGTGATCATTAAAATCTTATTACTGGAAAATTATTAAAAATTACATTGTATTGCTATACAATAATTTAATAAAAAAAAAAATTTTTATAAAATAAAAAAATTGATTTGTTAAAATTTATTCATATTGAAAACAATTCCTGTAATACAGTAAGATTGATAATATTTGTAGTAAAACTAGAAAATAAAGTATCTATTACAGTAACAAATAAATTATTATACTATTGCAATTTTTCGGATCTCTAAAAGTAAAAGCTGAACAAGAGCGATCAAGGACTTAAAAATGTTCAATGTTTTAATAATAATTACAAATGAGGCGATATTAGTTTTACATAAGATGGTGATTAAAGTAATTGACATAACAAGATACGAAAAAAAAAACTATTTTGATGTCTAGTAATTATAGGAATAGGTATTTAAATCTATATTTAGGTGCGCAAACATATATGTAGTAGGTATAATCAAAAATTGTTTAACTCTTCAATTATACTAGATAATGTCTGTAATAAAGTATTCTTTTTATGTCTTATGTGTACGTCTAAATTTACGTTAACGTGATAATTAATATGTTAATTGTTAAATATTCGTATGTAAATAGGGAAACATATTAATTGTAAAGTGGCAACGCCTAAGAAGTTTCTTCGAATACTTTAATATACAATTATAGTTTTAATCTTTTTTTTTTTGCAAAAATAAAACTTGTAACTTGTAGAATGTACTCAATGTATACACATTGACCCATATTTGTTTAAGACATTGAAAAATTTAAATATCAAATGTAGTTGTAATGTTTGTTTCGATTGTAATTTGTGGGAATTAAAAGGGATTAAAAACACAAAACAAATTCCAACTAGTTTTTACTTAAAAATAAGCATTTTGTAAAACAAAATAATAATGGTTTTAAATATATTATTCAACTGTTCCTTACATTTTTATCGAGGTTTTTATATTACAGGAGAATATTAGAATGTATTCTCAATTATATGTAATTAATACTAATAGTTACATACATGTAATGCAGTTACTTTTACTAACATTTGTGTGCATTTTTGCAATCAGAGCACATCGTATTGTGTAACAATTTGGTTTTTTTAATTTTGTATTCTAGTTCCTTGTAGAAATAATCTAATGTTCATTTTCCTTCTACGACGTTGAAAATGTCATAAAATGGTTATGTTATAAATTTGTTAAGTAACATACATTCATACATATATAATTAATCAATGTTTTAATTACTTCTAAAGTATTATACGAACAAAAAAAAACTTTTCATTTTTTTGTTATACGATAAAATTTGGTATAGGAAAGTATAATTACATTTTAAAATTCAGCCCATTTAATTGACTATATTAAAAAGTGCAGTAAACTAGAAATTAATAGAAATTCCATTACGATTAATGATAGTTTCATCCACTTGTTTAACTCTCACTTTTTCGGTGTAACTATTTATTAATAAAATGAAATTGTATGTGTAAGTACATATTTAGTTGTGAATCTTTTTTATAAAATTATGTAGATGATGGACTTATATAATACTTCTGAAATATATATTTTATGGGTGTGTGAATATTTCGTATATAGCTATTTAAAAAAAAATAATTTCTCTCATATTTTAGCAATTTATTCGATATTTTACAAGATGTTTACACAGTTATATAAAATAACAGGTTCATAACTGCATAACACTTTTTGTTAAATATTATTCTAATAATTATTAAGTACAGCTTTTACTTTATGATATTTTCAAACTTGTCAAAAATTTTTATACAAATAAATATAATTGTCACTTTGCCTTTCATTATAATTTAAATTAATTTTATAGTTTTTTCTCAATTAAAAATTCCGTAACAATTTCAATTATGAGAATATGGTCAATTAACTAAATACAATTTTTGGCACTGTTTAATTAATAATTACATAGATTTAAGAAAATAAAATTTTTATTTTTATTAATTTCATGCTTGATGGCAAGTCGATTCATTTCCTTTAAAGGAAATTAAGTAGGTGTAAAGATGATTATTTGTCCATGAAATTCAAATATGTATAGGTGTTTTTTTTATTTTAAATCGTCGACCCTAAATGTGTAGGATTTTAACTGTATACATATTTGCTTTGTAATATTCAATAAATATATCTTAGTTGACGGTCAAAGCAAATAAATAAATCTCTCCATTTTGGAGAGAATGCAAATATTGCAAATCTTTTGAACATGGAAATTGGAAAACAACAATCAATAAATTGTTTCTGATCCTATGGTTTTAATTTTTAATATTTCAAATTGTTTTCTATTTTTTTTCAACTGTTCAAAATAAAATACTTACCATTATAATTAATAATTTAAAATTTGTTGTACTTACCGACATTGTTCTGTATTTATCCTAACATTAAATTCCACAAAAATTAATAATTTTCATACATGTCACGCTTAACCGGACTGTCTTCAGCTTTCTTTCCAACTAAGACTTATAGTATTATGCACTTGAAATAAACCCCACCTTTTATTATTTAAAATTCTATTCACATATGCGAGCCAAATAGGCATAGAATACAAAAATATATATTTTCTAAACACAATGGATACACGAAAACCACAAAATTTCAAATAAAATAATAACAAAGTGCAAACATCGGACTAGTTCTTCGGCAACTGTTAGTACTACAGCCAAGTCTTTGGATGGGTTGGGTGTATGTTGTGTATATTAGTGAAAGGATTTAATAATGCGGTTTTGAAGCGGGGATGACTTTGGATTTTATAATGGAATGTCCATATAGGAAATTATATTCAAAAATGACATATCACGTTTTTAATAATGAATTTATAACGCCATTAATAAAATTAAAAAAAATGTATTATTTTATTTAGGCAACTGCAAGCAATTAAACCCGAAAACTTTTGTGTTTATTTAATATTTGGTTTTTAGTACTGATAATTTCTCATGTTGTATTTACATTGATGTAATTTTGGAGAAATTAAAAAAATTACAAGATAATTTAAATATTCATAGGCATAACATAATATTTAGAAATATTAAGTAACTCATTTAAATACATAATTTTAGATATCTAACTTTAAAGATATATGTTATTATTTGTTATTTATAAATATAAACCCATATGCATTATAACTGCCATTCAGGCCTCAGGAGCTCGTTAAAATTTGGTATGAAAAGTATTTTTGAATTTTTTTTTTCAAGAAATTGTGGATTTTCCGCAAATTCTTCTTTAAAATCGTTTAAAAACACTGTATAGTTTTTGCTTGAATTGAAAATTTGGTGGAATAAATACCATAACCATAAAGTCAACCGGATCCCAAAATTCCTCCACCCTCTAAGTGTAGGTGTAGTGTTCTTCGCGTGTAGGTTTCGTTTAGGTAGGATATCTTCGTGGACGTTGTCCACGTGCCTGATTTTTACCTCTTTCACAGAGATATTGAGATATTTTATCCGTTAATTCTCCTTCAAGGAGTTGAAATTCCTTCGAGTTCTCTAGGTGGAGAAACTTAATATTTTGATGTGTTTTACTCTAGAGATTTATTATAATTTTCTGATTATTATACCGTAAAAATAGCTAATTTTCTTGCAACAATTACACAAAGACATTTAACACACACAACCACATTATACGAGTAGTGTTAATTAAAAAACATAATACCTACGATTTGATAAGCGAATATAAAGATAACATGCAACTACATGCTACATGGAAAAAGTTTAAATTCAGATCAAACCGTCAAAAATGGGTTGGACCAATTTTTTGCTTCTAAAGGGCAAGACTTGAACGTAGAATTTTTCAACTTCCTGATAGATGGCAAAAGGTCATTCAACAGAATGGTCATATATAACATTGACTGATTTTTGTTATTAGGTATTATTAATAAATACGGTTCAAAAAACATTGAAAAAAACTTCCCATCGAATTCACTCTATTCTCGTTTTCTTTGCACGATAAGTTCGTGCGTGTCAAATTATCACTTTTTTTATGTCATATTATGTCCATATATGTAGGTGGAATAAAACAAAAAAGTAAACATTACCAAAAGCTTTTTGTTTTTGTATAAATTTATTTAATTATTGTCTCGTATATTATATGTAGATTTTAAATTAAATGTTATTCAATACCGTATTTGAATTAATAGTAACTAGACACGACAAAACGTGTAGGCGTTTAAGAAATAATTGTTCCCTAATTTAACTGTATAATAACTTCCTTAAACTTGTCGAAAAATTGTTACATATTGCAAGAATACAAAATAATTATTATTTCTTTGAGTCGATTTTTTATCATACAGTAACAGTTTACGCCCTTAGCATTTTGTATACCTAATCTATTGTAGTTGTCCTCGACTTTAAAAATAAAACATATTGTTTGCCCTATTATTAACCGAAATAGGTACACAATACACATCAACGTGAACATACCTACAATATAAATATAATAGATACTAATTTGAGTTCTTTCTATTTTGTCATAGTTTTTGTTGTTATTTGAGGGTTTAATTATGGCTTTATATAGCGTGAAAGGCAAAACATTTAACATTTTTCTAAAAGGAAATAAAAAAATTAAATTAAATGTTTACTTTATAATTTTGTATAGTACGTGAGTACTACATCTTGTTATTTTTATAATCTAAAAGATAGTACATTATAATTTTTTATGCTCCAGTTAAAAATATGCAAAAAACATTTTAGTTTGTCTACAGTTTTAAAATAGAAGATTTTAATTCTATAATGTTAGGAATCCTTTATAAGCATAAAGAATGCAGTTGAAAAAAAATGTGTAATAAAAAGCACATCACATTATCTTTGTAATAGATAATATTTACCTATACTTACCATTTATGTATGTGTGTAGAATAATTGAAAAGTGTGTTATATAATATTTCAACCCTTTCTAAAATTCCAGAATTATCAATTCTATTTATTATTCACTAGAAAAGAGGTTGTTTTACTATTTTGCAATAATAATTGTTTTTTAATTATATATTACAGCAAATTCATTATCGTAATGATATTATACTAGGATACTATATACAGTTATTTTTTATGTGGTACGCGTACGCTTCATTAAAA
This sequence comes from Oryzaephilus surinamensis, assembly GCA_004796505.1. Classification (NCBI taxonomy): domain Eukaryota; kingdom Metazoa; phylum Arthropoda; class Insecta; order Coleoptera; family Silvanidae; genus Oryzaephilus; species Oryzaephilus surinamensis. The sequence goes on along the minus strand of SSSI01009127.1, from coordinate 9,494 downwards.
CTCATCCTTATATTGTTTATGAAATAAAGTAATAATTATAATTAAGTGTATAATATGGTATTTTAGAAAAAAATATAACATCTGAAAAAATGTCATGGCCAATATGATTTTATAATACATCATTAGAATTTTTATTTAAAGATTCACATTTTAAAATGAATCTACGAGTTTTTTTACCTATTCAAAACATTAAGCACGCTTTGATACTAATAAAAATTATAATTCTGAATTTTCTGAATTAGTTATACTTTCCTTGACTTTTTTAAGTAATAATAATAAACCGTTTATTAAAATATAATTTTTCACATTATTTACAGTTATCAATCATTAATTAAATTTTTTAAACCAATTTTTATTTAACATCCATAATTAGCTGAACATGTAAAAGTAAAATTAATTTTTTAATATAAATTAATACAAATTATCTTATACTCATAGGTATGTACCTATAAAAATCTATACCAATGTTTAAGTAATGGTTCTCAATAATAATTTTTGTAATTAATATTTTGAAAGTATTTTTCCACACTGCTTGAAATATATTATTTAATATAAATAATATAAAAAAAAAGATAGCAAATAATGATACATGCATGTATTTTTTGTAGACAATTCCGTCAAAATTTCGTTTGTTTTGTTTTGAAAAGTTGAAAGAATTGTTTTTGATCTGAAATGAAAATGAAAGTATCTGTTATTATTATTTAAATAATTTAAATTGTAATTTCAAATAAGTGCAAATGTATCATAAATATATATTAATATTTAATACGTAATATCAATTATATTTCACTGCCTGTGATAGGTACTACCTACAGTACCTACTGTTAATCTTTATGTACAATTTCCTATTTCTAACGGTTTTACTTGCAAAGATATAAAGCTTTTTCTAAGACAACGATATTCTTTAAATTTAAAATAAAAAAATGAATAACTCAAAAACTTTTAACTTTAGACACAATATACTTTTGACAAACTCAACTTTAGATTTAAAGTAGAAATAGTAGAATCCAAAAATGAAATAAAAAATGGGGTCATCCATTTAAAATAAGGAAGTAGTAGTCAGTTTCCGGTATAACCGGAAGCCAGTTAGCAATGAAAATGCTTTCATTTGACTAGCCCCTCTCATAAACCCTTAAATCCAAAATTTGGTTAAGTTAAAACTTAAAATATCTGTAAAAGTTTTTGAAATATTTGTAGTGAACGCTTAAATAAAATCACTCTGTAGTGTATAGCTAGCAATATTTTTACCATTTTAGCATTGTACCTATATAATTTTACTATTTTGTATAATATTGTAATTCACACTATTTAATTATTTATTTATTAAATTACCTGATATTATTTTATATTCATTAATAATTGTACATAATTATAAACACGTTATTGTTATCGAGAGAAGCGCAATCAGCCGCCATGTTTGGGTCTTTACATAGCGGGAATTTTAAAAACGCATACAAACAGGTATCGCATTCTATTAGAATTTTTATTAACTATAGTTTGTTTGTCTGGTACGGAGTGTCTTTGGTTTTGAACTTTTACGTTCGATTGATACTCCTTTTACTCTACAACCAAGTGACAGAATCGGTATCTACTCTCCTCCTATTCTACTCTTTGTTTCCGAACTCACCATTTACTGGTTCGGAGTAAAAATGTCGAATTTACCATAACCTCTCTAATATTCCAACTTTTCCCTTTAACGTCCAATTTTGACGTTTATATTTGTGCAGTAAATGTGAATAAAATTACCGAAAAATCAGAAGGTATACAGTAGTTATTATAATGATAAATACTTAAAAATTAACGAAATCATATTAAATAACGCCATTATGAATTGAGATGGTTATCGTTAAACTAACGAAAAATAAATGGATATATCGCTATCGTACTTTTTTTGTTATTGGCATTATTATACTTATATTCCAAATATTTTTGGCATTTAAATATCTACCAAATTATCGAACAATAAGTGAAAGTAACGAAGAACAAGATTTTTATATCGAGCAACAGTCCAACGGCAAAAATGAAGAAGATTTTGAAGTAGGCTTTAATTCTGCTCGAAAATCCAAACAAGAAAATTTTAATTCAATAATAGACGATGAAGATGCCAGTAATATTGTGAAAAAAACGAAAAAAAATTTGTATTCAAATGCAAGTACTAATATTGTTAAATTACGCTTGGATGAGCTGGATTTTATTCCTCCATGTGAAATTAAAACAAAAGAGGCAGTTTCTGCTATACATCGTGCTAAAACTCAAAAATGTAAACAGTTTATTGCCAATATTACGTGCCTTTCGTACATAAAAAAGCTATATCCAAATGAATTAAAAAGTGAATGTCCAGCTAATGGATTTGCAACAGGCAAACAATTGGGTTGTTTTAAGGATGAAAAAAATTTTCGTTTGCTCAATGGATATTATGGGATCAATAAGAATAATTCACCTTATAATTGTATTAAATTATGTTTGCAATCTGGATTTCAGTATGCTGGAGTACAGTATTCGTAAGTATAGTTTGTTTTAATTCCATTGAAATGGAAAAATTAGCTACAACTTTTCTGTGAAAATAAGAAATTATTCACAGTATCATTCAAAGAGTTAATAAAATCACTATAAAAAAGTTTACAACTTATAATCGAGCTTGATGAGCTCTAACTAACGTATAAATTACAGATGAACAAATTAAGCTAGGCCTATGTTCTTGCATCATTTAAAAGCCCACTTATCAATATGATGAATTTTATATGAAAGTTTATTAAAAAATGTTTTATTCTAATATTTAAAGGAACGAATGTTTTTGTGGAAATGATGAACCGCCATCTACATCAAAAATTCCTGATTCATCATGTAATATGAAATGTCCTGGAGAAGTCCATTCAACTTGTGGTGGATACTATACCATGAACATATATCAGACAGGAATAAAAAGTATGTATGTATAGAGTGCTTTTGAGGATTAATTAAATTATACGTTAATTTGTTAGAATTTGTTCCACAAATGGTGAACACTGAAGTTAATGGTAATATGAAACATGCGAAAATAGTATTCTTATTGACTATAAATGGACGTGCTATAAGACAAGTTAAAAGACTGATTAAAAATTTATATCATATAGATCATTTCTACTATATTCACGTAGATGTGGTAATTATTTACTTATATACTTATTTTTGTTACTAGTTTAGACATTGCTCGATATGTATCAGTTTATCAGTATAGGTTTGTATTACAAAAAATAGGTACCTATATGTTCGAGTTTATTACGCAAAGTAGGTTCCGATGATTTTTGATTACACGTTTATAATGATTATTAATCATGATCAGCACTAAATAATACGAGTATAATAATATACTCGTACATATAAATAAAATATTCACAATATAATTTTCTTACCTGTATCAAACACAATTACACTAATTTTTAATACAAGGTATATTTAGAAAGATTTAGATTTTATAATTTCTTTTATATGCAATTCAAAATTGTATTTTCGCGTCTCCCTACTTATATTTAATCATTTTTATATGAAAATTTAACAATTAGAGATAATGGCAATTAATAAATTACTTAGTTAATAATATTTTAAAGAATGTACCTAGTGTTTGACACAGATAAATATTTTACAATCTGTTATTATTTCTTTTTCTATTTATTTTTCTTCATTCTTAAATTACCGACGTTAAAATCGCTAGATGGGTACATTTTGAGATAGTGGACCACTTCAATTGTAAGAAGGTCGTTTAATTAATTCGAAATAAAAATATAAGGGATTACGTTAATTAATCAGAGTTTTTAGTTTGGCTACTAGTATATATGTATATGTATTTTAGTGCCAGTTTAATTTATTCCAAGTTTAATATTATATTGTACCCAATACCCATTTACATTAATATATTTGGCTATACTTCTGCTTTATATGTTTTAGCGGCAAGATTACCTATTTCGCGAATTGTTAATATTAGAGAAACAATTCAGTAATATACGTTTAACACGAAAACGATTTGCTACCATTTGGGGTGGTGCATCACTTTTAACAATGCTTCTGTCATGTATGCAAGAACTGGTAGAATTAAATGAATGGAAATGGGATTTTATACTGAATTTAAGTGAATCTGATTTTCCAGTAAAAAATATTAGTCAGTTAACTCAATTTATTAGTCTGAATAGGGACAAAAATTTTGTTAAATCACATGGTAGAGAAGTACAACGCTTTATACAAAAGCAAGGTTTGGATAAAACTTTTGTTGAATGTGATACACGTATGTGGCGTATTGGTGACAGACAACTACCATTTGGTGTCCAGGTAATTGAATATTGATAGTCATTTAATACAATTAGGTAGAAAGAAATATTTGAATGATTTTATGATTATTATTCGGTTATAAATTTAATTTAGGCACTACTTTTTTTAAACAAAATTTAAATTGTAATTGAATCGTACTCAGTTCGATTCAATTTTCAATATTATTCGTACTTTAATCGTGCTCAAAACGATTCACTTAAATTTAAAATTCTGCATGGAATCGTAGTTAATAAAATGAATTTATAACTCAATCTGATTCTGAACATAGAGTAAATAATACTTGAATATATTTCATTCGTAGGTAGATGGGGGTAGTGACTGGATAGCCTTATCACGACCTTTTGTTCAGTATGTGGCCAAAAAAGACCAAGATCCGTTAGTGGCTGGTCTTTTAAGTGTTTTTAAATACACTTTGTTACCAGCTGAATCATTTTTTCATACAGTTTTACGAAATTCCAAATTTTGCAATACATATATCGATAATAATTTACATGTAACAAATTGGAAGCGCAAATTAGGATGTAAATGTCAATACAAACATATTGTGGATTGGTGTGGTTGTAGTCCAAATGATTTTCGACCAGAAGATTGGAGTCGTATACAAAATACGCTGGAAAAACAACTATATTTTGCGCGAAAATTTGAAGCTATTGTAAATCAAGAAATTATTTTACAATTGGAATTATGGTTAAACGGAAAAAATTTGGAAAAACAAGATCAATTTGTTCAAAATTTATATGGATATTGGCAAAATATATATCATTTTAAAGATTTTGTACTGAATAGTGATGATGGTTTATTAACATTAGGTAAATATTTGTAGTTTTTTGTTTATAGTTATCAATTATCAACTATGGAAAGTGGAATATATCTTCACTTTCCACAGTACTTCGAACTGCATTTTTTAAAGGCCATAATTCTATATTAATTGTGGTTTAACTATACATATATGGAACTTTATCATTGTATCTTTTATAAAATATAAATATTCTTTTTGTCGGTATAATATTGAAAACAGTCCCTATTCTCGACATTGAAAAACGGTCGCTTCACGCCCTTATTATTAAAATTAATATTTTGTTTTAGGTAATAGTATTATTAGACGAACAGAAAAATTAATATCAAGTAATGATTGTTCAGCAAATATAACAAATCTGTTGGAAATTACAACATTTCATTATAAAGATCAGTATAAATACACTTTATTTTATTTAAATTACACAAAATACAATATAGAAGTAGCTATAAAACCTTCGAATCATTTTATTATATTAAATCCGTCCACTTTATGGAAATATGTGGATATAATTTTAATTAGTAGCGATTACGATCAAAAAGAGCAAATTTCTAGAAATTATTTAAGGATATTGTCACCATTTACCGAACCTGTGTTAATATATTTAATTAAGCCTCACAACAAAATGTCTAGTTACAATTTTACAACTTTATGGTTAAGTCCAGCTGGCCATTTAATGGATATTGGTTATATATTAATTGATGAAAATTCTTTAAGTGGACATTATAAACCGTCATTGAAGCAACCGTTAATGCCTGGTAAGCAAAATATTTAAAGTATATGTATATAAACCACTTTTTCCTCTCTAAAGATGTTGTAAATGAAACAGTTTTGAAGAAATCCGCATAATTTCCCGTAAAAGAAAATTCAAGCGCACTTTTTTGTTTTTGAAGAATTTTTCTGTTGCTATTTAAGATAAAACCTCGAAATTTAGGATACATATCTAAGTCTATAAAATCTATATCTTTACCCCGTCATTTTCTGATCATACGAATTCTAAATTACTGAATGATTTGTCTTTAAAAAGGCCGAAATTAAAAAATCAAATTGTGACTTCAGATATAAATATCATTTATGTATATTTTGAAAAATTGAATCTTAGAAGATAAAAATAAATTTTTTATCGCATTTGTATGTATGAGTATTTTTAAAGTTAAATTGTGTATTCTAGGTAACTGGACTGTTAAAATATTGCACAAAAACAGATTGATGGCTCATTTATACTTCCTCGTAATTCCTTTAGAATTTTACTCTGGAATTTCTTTATTAAACGGACAAATAAATTCATTTCAATATTATGAACTACATTCCAAAACATTCAACAACAATGTTTATGAAAAATTTTTACCAGATAATTCCGACCGTCTTTTATTAGAATCAATGAGTTTATCAAATTTAAACCGTTACGGCGCCGACTTACTTGATTGGATCGATTCATTAACAAGTAGATTTTACCATATAGAAAAAATGTGTGTGCATACTTTAAATGCTATAGAATTATGTGGTAAAAAAATTACACAGTGTATAAATACAAACTGGAGTTCATTAGCACCAGATCCGAAAAGTGCCATTGGAAGTGTAAATAAATTAAGTGGTAAATTTGACATTTGGTAGGAAATTGTTATTCAGATACTTACATAAATAAATTTTATAAATTCACACTAAAAAAATATGTGATACATGTGATAATAAATTGGTGCTCATATTTTTTTAATACAATTAAAATTGGATATTAAATAAATACATATTACAAGTAATTATTGTTTTTTTTATATTTTTACTTTAGAAAAAGCAAGGCAATAGAATAATTTATTTCAAGTTTTTAAATAAAATTTAAATTTCATATTTATCACCTACAGTTTCGTCCATCCTGACATGAGGATTGACCTCAATCAGTACGTACATCACTAAATAAATCAACAAATGCTTAGTTTTTATGGTACTCTTTATTGAATTTATTTTTTGTATCATACAAGATCGCCATTTGTTTACGAGTTTTAACTAAAATTTTATGTCCACTACAATCCAAATTTTCAAGGAAACACTTATTCTTACAACATTGTTTACATAGCTTATAGATACATTTACTACCCTAAAAAGATTAATTAATTGATTAGTTTAAATTAAAAAGTATTGTAGAAAAATTGTTACCCGTGGATTAACACATTCCATACATTTTATCAAAGTTCGCACATTTTCGGATTTTGGATAAGGTCTTCGTTGTATTCGACGCAATTTTTTCATTCTCTTTCTACTAATTATATTTCCTTCAGCGTCTTCATAAATTTTTTTGATATCGCCATTATTACATTTTTTGGATAAACTTTCTTGAGTGTCTCGAATATAAGGTTGACATAACCATGGAGGCA
>SSSI01009125.1:0-14957 GCA_004796505.1 Oryzaephilus surinamensis | reverse complement strand
TCCATGAAAGTAACTTAATTCCTACATTTATCTTATTTTGTTAACAAAATTTATGACAACATAAAGAAAATTGAATTAGGAAATGAACCCTTTTCAGGCTTACGCTTACATAAAAATTTAAATATAATGTTTGAGAATTTCATTTTGATAAAAACAACATAAACAAATTAGCATAATATACATGTAACCGAATTTTTCTACACATTTAAGTAGAGCAAAAGAAGCCCATACAAAGGGGTTGTTTTCAATGTAAATGTATAACAGTTCTAATTGACAATAAAAGCACAAAAAGTGCCATAACAATAGCAAAACAATTAAATATACTAGTACACATGTTTATACATATATTTATATAATAATAGGTTTCTCTTTCTTGTACATTTAAAGTAGCTAGTACCTTATATAAAATGAAATAATATTAGCTATATATGAGCACACAACAATATATTATATTTCAATGTAATAATACACATTTCTTGAGGCAAATAAAACATTTACTATTTGTTGTGCGGAAGGACAAAATAATAAAAAGAAATGTGTACAAACTGAACTTTTTGTTCGTATGTGTATTTAATTTAATAACTGTAAATATGATCGTTATTTTTTAGTGATGGGCGAGGAAATATTTCCGTTTCAGAAATATTTCTGAAATGGAAATGTTTCGGAAATGGAAACATTGATAAATTTCTAATTTCAAACGTTAAATTTTTACCGCTACAAATTTTTTCAAAGGTCATTTAAAAAATTAATATTTTCTAAAAATTATTTAATTATAAAACCGTTATCACTAAATACACCTTATTTGGTGTTTTCTTAACGGGTGCTAAGAATTTAAGAAAGCAATCAGTTGACGTGTACATTTATAAAATTGTAATGTTCCTGAAATTTCTGGAAACATTTCCGAAACTTTCAGCAGAAATATTTCCAAATTATAAATTTCGGAAATTTGCCCATCACTATTATTTTTATATTAACTTCTGTTGTGAATAGAATCACCAAAAAGAAAACAGTAGCGAGTAGGATTCTTTATAAATATTACCTAAACTCACTCTGGATTCAGTTTAATAATTCGTGTTTCTACAATATTAATATTATTCTCTGGCAATATAATACATAATATAGAAAATTCTGAAAATATATTCTCTACCTTGATGTAAATTCTTCTAATAATAATTCAAATTTAGAAAACTTGGGTATTATAAATAGCATAATACTAAGATAGCATAAAATATTTACTGAATACCCGTACAAATATTTATACAGAAACTGCAACCAATAAAAAGTTGATAATTTTCATTTTTACTAAAAGGACGAAAAAAAAAACTAGAAAAATAATGATCGTATAAAACGTTTCAATGGCTGATATAAAAATTGAGTATGTATATCAAATGGAGACATTTTGTACATAATATGGTATTTTTTATGATGTCAACAAAGTTAAAACTGAAAAAAATGTATCAAAAGTTCCAAATACTATAAATGTTGTTGTTTGTTGTTGTTGCAATGAAGACGTTGAAGTTGTCACTTGTCAGCTACGTGTATTCTCAAGCAATAACATCCCTGAATATGTGTTAATTACCCAAGAATACACGTGACCAACCAAGTTCCTGAATTGTAGAGCTTTCATATTCCATTTTGCCAAAATTCCCATTTCTCTCCTAATAGATTTTCGCTCCCTGCTTTTACTAAAGAGCCATCAACTAAATACATAAACAGAGAAATACTTACGTGGCAGCAAAGGGTAACAAAATCTTCCTCACTTTGTGCAAGTCTGATGATGGCAAGTGTTACCATAATGCTATTATTATCATTTACAGTTAATTAGTATGTTTACAATTTTCTTGTAAAATCGTTCCGAGGGGGTCGCAGACAATTACCTTCCAGCAATTTGTATACACACCTAAAATTATAGTAAATATATTTACTAAAATAAAGTAGTATAAAGTAAAATTTTACAGTAATACGTATATATGTGGCAAACAAAGTGCTATAAAAAATTCATGGAATCGGAACTAGTGCAAAACTGTTCAATAAAATACAAATTGTATTTAAGTGTGTTAAAAAAAGAATGTTAAAGAAACATTGTTTATACAAAAGGCTAAAGGGATGCTGTAGTGTATATGCGATGACGTTGAACTTGTGTCGTTTGAACAATATCGTTACGGAAACACTTGGGACTTGTAACAAATTACATACCAACACGCAACACTACCTTCTACCACATTACAACTTGTTATATATGGCAGTATAAAGCTAACTTGTTGACAAATTATACATTGCTTGCTTATATACACCATCCAACTTACCCAACATTAGTTTCAGTATTAAAGAAAACTCAAAATAGTTGTGCTTTTCTTTCTATCCCGAAAAAAAAAACAATTATAGGCTGACAATGCGAATGGAAATGTGAATAGGTGGTAATTATGGCTTCAGATATCTATATGTCCTCATTACCACTGTATTCATAAGTGGCATTTATTAAAAGGAAAATGTGTGCGCTCCATACATACATACATATTATACGCTGATTAGGGCAATTCCCAACACACATAATATGATACTCTGATTGAGTATTTTGGACAATTTTGTGATATGGCTACTAACGCATAAATAAATTCATATTCGGTTCCAATTACACAGACATTGTCTATATGTACGTTTATATATGGAATAGGTTCATATGTTGTACACACTGATTCGTATTTATGTTGTATTTCCCTGCTTAGTTAATCATAGCCTTTAAGGTTGGCTGACTCTTTGATGTATAAAATCGCCTTCGCTTTGCTATACCGTTTAATTACCTTCTGCTAAATTTACCACACAAATTGCAACTTACTATTAGATAGTATAACATTTCATCGTGTGTAAGTCTTTTCGTCGTCTTTTGTTCATTTTCCATTTACAATTTGTTTTTGAGTTTAAGAAAAAAAGGGAAAACAACTTTATTTAATTATTTTCATATACAGAAAGCCTAAAAACATTGTAAATATTTTTCCAACTTGATTAAGTTTTGTACTTTTCAAGTTGTACGTTTTTTTTTTATTTCTAAAGTCCCTTTCCATTTCTACAACGATTTATATAAAGTTATATATATTTGTGTAAAGGAAAAACGGTAAAATATAAACAGAAACAAAAACAACTAACAAGATTGAATGTAATTCCGGAGTATGGATGGTGCTTTGATGATGAAAATTCCAACCTTAATCAAAAACTGTTACTTGTAACTTATTTATTACATGAGGGACTGGAGAGTTCAATTGAGAATATCGGTCCTCCGTTCTTATATATATATAAGAAGACTGATCGAACCATCGGCAAAGCAACAGCATATGTATTTCTATTTTGTTATTGATGGCATTTGGTGTGTGGAGAAGAGATATAGATATGAACTGTATATATATGTACATGTATACAAGAGCGTTAGAGGATGTAATTTATTTCGATTTTGTATGACATTTTCTTCAGTTGATATGATTGAGTGTCCCTAGTAGTCTGTAACCCGTAAATAAAATTTTATATACGTAAAAAAAGGAGTTTTTATTGATTCTTCCTTTAGGAATGCTGCTGCTTTGCCCATTTTGTGTGCACTTATATTTCATTCCATTTACTTTTTTAAAATTGATATAAATCTTGTGTGATATATTTTTCAAAAAAAAAAATGTATCATAATTAAATTGTATCATAATGCGAAGAATTTGCTGTAATATTGTATTGAAAGTTCTGTGTTACGAGATTGGAAACTTTGTGATGTCTAATACAAGTAACATTCTATATAAATTAGTTCAATTATTTGCTGAAGAGTATGATGTTCGAAGAGAAGTATTAGTTTTGTATCGTGTACTTACTTGTCCCTACAGTAATTATGGTTAAAGGCAGTCATAGTAATCCACACCACTAGTTCATTGTGTATAACAAACTTTGTTCTTTATTAGTTCAGTTACCTGTACTATTCCAAATGTTTTAGGCGACTATTAAAGGCAATGTTTATTAATGATTGTTTAATTACTATTTTACTAAATGTATTGTATTCGGGGATATTCACATATCCATAATTATTACATCATTAATTGGAGATGGAATAGTTTTGAGCGAAAATTCTTGTGGCTGAAAATTTTATTCCTATACGTTCGGAAATGCATTCAAAAATTCTATTTTCCTTTTATTAAATGTTACTATTGAACGTACTCGGAGATTACATTATAAGTTAATTTAATATTCCACAACATTTTCATTTGGCTTAAAATTCTCTTCCTGTTTTTTCAGTAATGCACAATATGTATATATGTATATGTATAGTGGAACACCTTGCATTTCAATCCACCCCTAGACTTTATTGTGAAAAAGTCTTCTATTATTACAAAGTCCAAATTAAAATTCGTTTATGGAATGAGAATGAAAAAAAAAATGAAATTTTTGCGACAAAGATATAAATTCAAGTGCAGTTTAGGAGGGGTGGATTTACCCAAAGAACCTTCGCTTTGATGACTGCTAATTTACGTGGACAACTTTTTACTAAAGACAAGATTTGCCATTTACAATATCCTTTAACAAAAAAAAACTGATTTCCTTTTATTCATTTCCGCCAAGCTGGCAGACAATTTTCAATAAAATTTTTTTATTCTTCCGATTTAAATAAACAAACATTAAATCCGTATACCCGGGAGATATGAAGAACATGTCTTTTTATTACAGATTTTCTATGTTATACATACGAATTAGTTTTTATCAAATAACGTTTGTAAGTATATAAAGTGCCAACAAAATTAATCAATAAACTCAGTTTAATTACGAGGTATACCTATGCAGGACAGAAAATCGTGATCATTTTGCAGACAATTTAACTTATTGAAAATTAATTGAGACAATAAACATATCCATTTCGTTTATTGCTTTCAGCTTTTATTATTACACCTATTATTTAACTGTAACAAAACAATTTATTTTATTTTTGTCAACTATTACTTTTAATTCACACCAACAAGATCGGTATAAACTATAAACAGATGGTATTAGTTTACCAAAATTCATAAAACACAGTAATAATTCCAAAATTGACGGAAACGCAATACAATTTCAATAATTTAAATTCATATCCAGCAGTTGTAGTGGTAGTTCATCGCAATTTAAGGTCACAATATCGCGTCCAACTTAACATTATATAGCCATCATCATCATCATCAAGAGATGAAGGGTGTATTATATATAAAGAGAGACTACCAGAGGGATGCTGGGTAATATGGTTGGGAAATAAACATGGAATATAATAATTGGAGAAAGGTCTCGCTAGGAATTTGGAATATGCTATTACTAGGAGACTAGGACTCGACGTTGGTTGATGCCGCCACTATGCTGCCCTCCTCATTACATCGACCCTGACGACAACTTTGCCACCATCAAACAGCCCCAGCCACCGATACCGACCGCACTGTGACACAGAAACCGCCTCCAAGGCGACCACGCACACATACACACATACGGAAACGGCACAAAGGGCTGAAGGGCTAAGTTGCTCTTTTTTTATTTATCGATTTATTGAAAGGGAACTTAGTTTTTTATGCAGTAAATTTTTTGTATTTTTTTAAAATGCAATTTTCACAAGTCAAAGTTTCTTTAAATCCCTAATGACGTAATTAAAACGTAAAATGGGTGGGAGGAACACGTTTGCCATTTTGAAATAATGAAAAATATTCAGTTTTGAATTGAAAGATTGAACATTACTTTAAGAATATGTATTTAACACTGATAAAAAAATAATATTTAAAACATCAAAGCCAAAATAGGGGCATTAAATGGTACATTATTTGAAAAACATGATGTAAATTCGGTATTAGTAATAGAATATTTCACTGAAATATCAATTTATAGGTAAGTGCTTGTAAATGTGAATTGTAAAATCATCGTTACATTGTAATAGAACAAAAAAGCTCTTTTTATTACTATTTTTGTTTCATAACTGCAAGTACGTAAAAAATATTAACAACGTTGTTAAATAATATGTTGATGGCAAAAAAATTTGACGGTTTTATTGCAATATTCGGTCAACATTAAATATACGAACATGCATTTTCACATTTTTTTAATGTGATTTTTATTGTATTTTTCGATGATTTTATGAATGGTAATGTTATAGGGATAATACGAGTATAAATGAATTTTTTATTTGATACTTTGTACCTTAAGGCTTTTAATTAATGTTGGTTTTGTATTAACATAGGGTAATTTATGTTATTAAAACATCTTACATATTTTCAAGTCGATGATGTGGTTTTGTTTTACATATTAAGAAAATAATTTTCATTCGACGACATTTTCACAAGCGGTTAATTGATGTGCAAAGAAGGGAAAAGCGTCATTTTGTGCCATATTTTCAGTAAATATTTAGAATGTTTTAGCTTTATAATAAACACACACATACAATGTAATATAAATACTTATTACTTTGTTTGTATTTTCATTTTTAGTGAGAAAAAGAAAAAATATCTAGTAATTACACAAAACATCACTTTTTTAGAAAATTTCATTTTAATACCTATATGTACTAGTATTATCTGTGCATTGTTTTTAATTATTACAATTTGTATATGTAGATATACAAATACTTTTACAAGGTAAGAATTGTTGAATGAAAAGAATACTCGCATAATTACGTACTTCAACTTTTGTAAAATTTATGCAATTCTGCCGGCAGGGTGGTTCACTAATATTGAAACTGTTTATTCATGATTTTCCTTCGTCCAAACAACAAAATGATGAATTAGTATATAGGTGGATGCCCTGAAATAACACTACAATAAACATGACCTGTAGATGAAAATTTACGTTCATTAGGGCAAAATTTTAATATAGTTACATTATGCAAAAGTATGTTAATTTCATATAATATACTCGTAGTTGTTGTAAAGTCTAATATTTATTTTATTGAGAATATCTCTGCGAATGTAAGAGGATTAGCCTTAATTTTGCTAAAGTAAGGCCTTTTAATAATCGCCAATTAAAATTTTTGTGGAATTTTTTTTGTAAAATGTCTATATGTATAAAGAAAACTTTCAAATAAAAAATTTAATTAGCGCGCGCGTTTTAATTGTTGCGACCTTATTTTCCAAAATTTCCTCTAAACAAATTAACGACATCTATAAAGACAATTGTATACCTATATATATTGCATATAAATAATCTATTTTGACTTCTTCTGTTTTAATTGTGTCGTAAAACGTATTAAATGTATTATACTAGGACCTTTCTTCTAATACTTACTCAACTAATTACTCGTAACAATATTCGAAAAACCGTTTTTAACACAGTATTTAACTGACAGAGAACGATGAAGAACATTTTATAATGTAAATTCCACATTATTGTGCAATTCTAATACAATTACGTTGATTAGAATACCTTAATACTCTCCATATCTACGGCTATTTAAATTAAATGGAATAGGTGATTAAAAAATAATGACGATAATTTAAGAGATTCAATTTATTAACGGGTTTATATGCGTTTCTTGTATATGGAGGGTGATGGCACGACAAATTATTCTATTCGCTCCATTTGCTCCATATACGAATTTTCAATTCTTGCAATGATGCATCCCCAATTCAAATTATGTATATTTTAGAATTACATTGAATGTGTAACAAAGTGTGTCATTAACCCGAATATATTGTGCTAAAAATCGAATCAATAATGAAATTATGTCAGTATAAACATATATATATATTGGGTTGATCGTGATAAAAATAAAGTAATTTCATCGGAGAATTGTAATATACGTGTCATATTGGAAATTGTAAGGGTGTGGATCGGGCACGATAGTGCTTACATTCACATCAATTACACAAACAACGACATACATACGTTATTCATCACTTCGATTGACGGACAGGCACACCTTACTGTTTGTCCACACTTACCACAACATTGCATTATATACGAGAATATATTGTGAAAATATTTTTTTTTTCACTTAACAAATGAAATTTTGCAAAAACAAAATTGTGTCTTTATAACGTGAAACGTTTTTAATTACACCAATTATACATCGATTTGTTGAGAATTATCTATCTTAATAAAATTTCATATGCGTACCTACACAATTTTTCTTCTTCATTTTTCGTCTCTCAATAAAAAAGTCATCATAAAATATGAAATGTCGTCACATCCATTTCTTATGATCAAAACAGTGAATTGGAGATATTTTTCGAGGGACGAACTTTGTGCGTTGAATATGTGGGGTGTCAGTAAAAATTTTAAAACATATTTTTACCAGAAGAAGGAAAAAGAAAACACCACCATATTATCAAAAATTCAAAATATCTCTCTAGTAAACTTTCAAGTAAATGTTAAAAGTTATGCTTAAAAGACAGCAATTAGACTACAATTTAGGGGTGTTTGTCATTTTATTATCATTACTCGTCTAGGACGATTGCTCGTCGTGTGTAAATTATAATTTCATATTATGCAGTTTCATCATGAATTTTATTTAAATTTATGTTCCACAAAATGGGCTCGAAAATTTTCATGAACCCAACTGTATTATAAGTATATGAAAACGGAAATATAAGAGACAGAGAGGGTTATTATTGTGGGGGAATATTCATGTTGGAATATTTTCATGATTCTTTACTATTTCATATGCAAATAAATTAGCGTTGGAAGGTATAACTATACCACCAAAGAAAAAAAACATATATGTGTCGCGTAAAAAATTTTGAACAGAAACGATATGTAGCTTAGAATTCATCCACGATAGAAATTGAATTAAAAACTAAATGAAATACTTCATGTTCAAATTATTTTTGTCACTAAACCTAATTCGCTGTCACCATTCGTGAGATAATTAAGTTTTTTACTTTAACGACTCGCCCTACAAATAAGCTTTCGACACACAAGCAAAAACGATAAATCGCTACAGAGTTTAATATCTTCTGTGTGATCTGTCCCCTTTTATTTTTTTCCTAAACTTGTAATAAATTTCTCTTAAAATGATTAAACTGCACCAATACCAGAGGTATAGTTGTAGTAGCCAGCAACAAACGATAATAAATTTATTTACCAATATAAATCGAATCACAAAACATTTATACAACACGTACAGAAGAAGTAAATGGTTGTTTATTTGTTTCGATATCCGGTAACCCACTAACCTGAGGTTCGTTCTTGTACTAGTCTAATCTTTCCACTACATTTCTTCATTTTGTTTCCAAATGTTTCGCAATCATACATCAATCTGGCGGCAGCAATCCGTCCCTACGTTTTCCATTTACAAGAAAATTCAAAAGTTTTTTTTTGATCGTATTAGTTGAAAAATTATACCGATAAGCACTTTAGTTTATTTGCGGCTAACAAACAACATGCAGGAAAAAGTTTCTATTAATTTATCAAGAATTTGTCGAATAATTATTTTGATTAGTTTAGTGTCTGGGGGACACATCAGGCTGTTGGGATGGTGGAGGGTATGGGTTTGATGGAGTAATTCCAAGACAGCTACAAACTAAGAGAGATGAATATCAATTTGAGTCGTCCGTTATTGGCGCAAAAGCAATGCCACCTGGTGTTCAGCCGGAACTGAGTCGCGTTACCTAACTCAATTACCCGACTTCCCACCGAGAAATGTCATTACGTGAACCCCACATCGCCACAGGGATGAAAATCTTTCTCTCTCACTGTGTAATACAATATATATATGTAACTAGAATGTCCAATAGGACAAATTGACTTCAACTTGCTAATATATAAAAAACTTTAATCTTTAAATGTATCGCCCCAAAAGGCCCATATTAATTAACATTTAACTTTAGAAGATTCAAAAAAAAAAATTAAACCAATGCGGCCATTTAATGAAAATCCGGTTTGTGGTGATCACAAAAGACAATCGATATATATACACATTTTACCTTGGAGCCAAGTGGAATTTGCTGGATTGTGAATGTAACTTGTTCCTATCCCGAGGGAAGACATATACAAATTCGGGGAGCATCTGGGGCCCTCGCTCTTCACAAAACAAGGATAACATTAACGAAGTGTATAGCCTGCAAGGCAGTTCATGTATTCATTCTTATACGTACGAGTATATATAAATATTTTTAAAAGGTGCCGTGTATTATAAACGAAACAAGGATGGGTAAAAACAAACTACATGTACATATTTCGGAGTTTTCGGTTATGTTTTTTATTTTGGTACGAGAGCGAATCACTTTGTAAGGTGGAAACAAGATACACCTAAAATCCATTCGTTCAAAGCTATTTATGAAGCATAAACACGCGATAAACAATTGTTTTAGCTGTTTTATGTGTATTCAAGAACATCTGAGCCTTTCTTCTTCTCTTTTGTCTTTTATTTACTAAATAAGTAACATCTTGTCAGTTACAAACGACGTTTTAACTCTTTTGGAATTGTGTGCGATTTAGCTAATATTTAATATAGAGACAAAATTATTATTACATTTATGAATTAACATTTTGAATGAACGATTTTCCGATCAAAAAATTGTGTCCAATAAAAATCGTTTAATTCTTTTATAAATCTATATCTAGTTGTGCAATTACTTCTCGAAAAAGGATATAGCAGTTTTTGGTAAATAATGAATATTAGCGGATTGCGGAAATCTCCCTGTGCACCGGAAGTTGGCCCGTCACAGCCACTCTCTCCACCACTATACATACACAACCACTCACTCATCCGTTTTTCTTCTTTATCCTCCCTATATCACAGGATAAAAGATCCGTCTAATTTCCAACTAAAACCCCCATATACATTCAAACTCATACTCTCTATCCTATACGATATAAAATGCCTTATTGTACGTATTATGCAAGCAAGAAAACGACTCTCTCTTGCCTAAAATCTTGAAGTCTATCTCTTTTTTTTGTGTCGTCCTTTTTAAAAGCACTAAAGCGAGCATAATCAATAAGGTGGATGTTTTTACTTTAAAGAGGGTTTTCATTTTCAAGGTAAAATAATTTATTATGATATGCTGGATCAAACGTTTACATTAAGTTTTTCAAATAAAATAATTATAACAGCATAGTTGTTTTATTCGCGATTTAAATAATATACTCGAATATGAAGATTGAAGAGAATTCTTAAGACGTTATTATAATATTTAAATTCCGACTCGTATAAATAGATAAATATTTTGTATAGTTTATATGTACACACTACACATTTATAACATTTATTAATTGAAAGATTAATATCAAAAATATGAAAGTAAATACTAATTTAATTTTATTTACGAAGAGTATAAGAAATATGAACCTGACATTCTTTCTAGAATTTATTATTGTATGTCTCTTATAATTGAAATAAAAATTCTTGAGTTGAAATATTATGAAGAGAACCGAACGAAGGCTTGCATTTATATTGTATTATATATCTATAGGTATATATATATATACATATATATATATGTATACCTGCTGCATGGAAAAGCAAACAGACAGACGTACACAAGTGAACAGAAGAGAAATAAGAAAAAATTTATATATCATAAGATGGAATAAGATGGAATATAAAAAAAAACCAGTCGAAAAATTCTGCGATGATGTAAACTTAATTTTTTTCTCCTTGTATTATATAGGAGCTGTTGAAAAATTCATTAAAATCTATTTTTGTTCCAGCTATTAATCTCGTAACTTTCATTTCTGATTTGATTTTATTTCCACACGATGCGTTGTTATATTATATTATATTATGTGTTTCTGTGTGTGTGTGTGTAAGAGGGAGAGAGCTTTTTCTTTAAATCCCTCTTTGGTATGTCTGGGCACGCTTCTCTAATGAGTGGACCCTCCCTAAACATCCTGTCGATTTTCCCTTTAAGTGCTTTTTTGGATGCTCGCTAATATACCATGCTTTATTACTTTAGCTATACCATTTAAATGAGCTCTTTTCAAATGAAAACCTTTAAACAATTAATTTAACAAAAGAACTTACTGATGATACTTTGAATTGAAAACGTTGCCAACTTTTTTTTCGTTTTTGTGTGAAAAAAAAATTCCTTCAACTTTATGCTGTTTTGATTTATAAATGTGGAAATCCTGTTTCCGTCAATAAGTCAATTCACCCAAAAAGGTTGCAATAAAGTCTTTATTTATTCGAAAAATAGTAAACAAATCAAAACAATGCATTTCCTCTTCATACTGTAGTCGTAAATAGTTCTATATATACTTATAAGATAAAAAGAATTACATATAAATATATATGATATTTGGTTCATAAAGTAAGTTTTACAAGGTAAAGGATTCTTAAAGGGACTGCTTATTATTAATTAACTGTTATTTTCAAATATTAGTATTATTGATTGATCGTTTTCTCAGAAAAAGACCATGAATTTTATTCAAAAAAATAGTCAATGTACCTAATGCAAATTGGTGGATCAAAGAAGCAACGAAAAACATAAACGATTAAATTAGGTGTTTCTATTTAACAGTGCAATAAATTTATGTTTAAATTACAACCCTTCAAGCGGTGTCACAAGTATTAAGGCCATTTGGATGCCACATATTATCACACATATACACACATTATACATTTATAATATGTCAGAAAAGGGAATATACAGTAGACTAGAGAGACGACAGTAAAATGGGAAATATACATGCCGTTTTGGCATACGTATAGACTGTGCTTTCCAACACCACCGACATTCCACTTCCGGATGGCATTCAATATGGCGTCGGATGATGGACAAAGAAGAAACGCATCATGAAACAAAACTTAGTTATACATAGGGGTAAAAATGTTTTAATTTTTTTCATTGAATTAAATGATTGTTTTTTATTGAGAACATCTAATTAAAGTCAAATGACATATGTATATATGGGGTTTTTCATTTCAAGTTACTACTTATATAATTATAAATATATTCAGATAAATTGATTTTCAATTTTACGTCAGTATAATTCAATTTGGAGTTATAGTTTTTGAATTTGCATTTGAAAATTGAGCAAACTTGAATTTTTTTCAAATTTTAAATGTTCATAAAAAATTTAGTAGTCACAATTTCTTTATGACACTATAGGCTTCATAATCTATTCAAAAAATTTAAAATACATATCTGCCACAAAAGGAAAAGTTATAGCCCATTTTCCGATTATACCAAAAAAAGCATATAGGTACATATGTTTTTATTAAAGTACTCACGAAAAAAAAAAATTAATCGTAGAGAACTAATTATGATTATGACAAATAATTGACAATTACTCATTAGATGTGCCGAATACCAATATCTATTAAAATGAGTGATTTTCATGAACATTTTCAGAAAACTGTGGAAATTCAGAGATTCAGTCAAGTTTTTTTCTCGAATAAAATTTTTTTGCAAATTTTAACAAAACTCACGGTGTCAGTTATCTACTTCTACTGGGAAGTAGAAAAAATATTTCAAATGAAAAAACTTTAAACGATCATACCTATATCTTAAACTAATAATGAACTAATCTTAATACCAGAACATTTTCCCAACATTCTTTTATAAACTGCTTTTTATTAGAAATTTTTAGCTTTGTTAATAACAAAATGATATGCTGTTTGAAAAGTTGCATGTTAATGACTTGAAAAAAGTTTAATAAAAAATTAAATTCTGTGTGAAACAAATAGTATCTTTTAAAGAAATAGGGCCAGCTAAATGCTAATTCGGTTACAAAATTAAATTAGGACCAATAGTAATTTTCCAGAAACGGCTTTTGAAAAATTTTCATTTTAACTAAAATTTTTAAATAGTTGTAATTTTTTTATTAATGAATGAATTTTAATGAGACATTGCATAATATCTAATCACCACTTTATAAATTACTTTTTACTGGAAAGTTCTAATTGCACTAGAAAAAAAGTAGATTTTTTTTTAACAGTACGTAACGTGTATAATGTATTACATGTATGTACAAGTAAAAATTTAAAAATCTCTTATTACAAAAATTAAAAATTCAGACATTTTATTAAATAAATAGTATATTTTAATGATGATAATAAATTAATGAATAATGATTCACACAGTGTAAAGCACCTTGTCGCGTTAGTATTTTCCTATTTTCTATTGTTTTTTACGATTGCACATTTCGACATCCTAATAAGCGATAGATTCGCTTTTATTTTTATATAGAACATAAACAAAACACCTGACCTTTATTCACGAAAAAAAAACAATTCAAGGCGATTTTTATTCATATTACAATGGAAATGAAAGATTCATTAACGGAAACTCGGATATAGTTTGCTAGGAAATTATATATTGTAGACGACAAGCTCCCCATAAACTCAAACACCGTATGAATTATTAAAAAGTCTTGTATATATATGTATGTGTGGAGGAGGATTCTTTGAAGGATATTTGATGCTGCCACCACAATCAGCGATACCTTGAAGACGTCTTTAACTTTAATATAAATCACTTCAATTTCGTTGTTGGCTGTCGGTTACAAATTCGGCTTGAAGTTGTATGTATTATATATGGGAAGGCCAATTTGAACGTGCGATAAAATGGGGTGGTTGATGGTAAGGCCAATTTGAACGTGCGATAAAATTCATCGTTCCGCGCGCGTTTTCATAGAAACACATATACAGACAGGGCTTGGAGATAACGTATAGTAAACTCGTAGTTGGTAGAAAAGTGTCGAAAGTTATCCTGAAATATATATTATACGTCATGTTTAATGCAACAGGCAAAACCATTTCTGATAATGACTGCATTCTTCCACACGTACGTGTCTCAAATTACTCCCCGAACGCTTCATTACCTTATACACTTTTTTCCCATTCGATTAATTAGAGTACTTTTCCAAATAGAGCTGGCTTTTAGGTCCGAATTTATTCCAACAGCGGAGAATTTTCAAATGCATTTTGCAAATAGATTTCTGTATAATATGCAAATGAGATTTCTTTTTTTTACAAAAAAAAAGTTTAACCAGATTTTCACAACACACACACACAATCAAGACATATTATTTTATATATTAGGGTG
>SSSI01009122.1:0-18152 GCA_004796505.1 Oryzaephilus surinamensis | reverse complement strand
TCTATGTGTGTGAGTTTGTGATAAAGCGATTAGGGCAACACCTTTAATAATATACCTATATAATATATAAGTTAGAAAAGCGGCAATTCATCGTTTCACGCGTCTTGTGAGAATGGAATGTGTATGTATATATAAGAGAGGTTCTTCTTTTATATATATTGGTATTATACCTGAAAGAAGAGAGGCATACATGTCTGCATTTGAGACCATCATCATCATCTCATCTCATCTCTTACTTTTTTTCTTCTTTGATGCTTGAACTCTTCTTTGTAATATTTGAGATAAAGAGGGATGAGAGACAGAGAGTGTGTGTTGAAGAAGTAGGCCTTGAATTGATGTTAAAGAAGTGTTTGCAGCCTTTGCGGCGGTGGTGGTGGTGGTGGTGGTGGTGATGCACTCACCCGCTACATACATATATATAGGTGGATATTATAGCAACAACTGCTGCATGTATAGTGGTCAGCCACCTTTCCTTTTAGGGTCCATTCACAGCAATAAAATCTTTTATTGTCATTCTTTATAATGCATATTGTATAACAAGTTAATTACGACTAATCGAACATATGTTCATATTATAGACTATAATATAATTAATTAACATCCCTAATAACAAAAAAATTAATTTCTTGATAAATCAGTTGTTTAATTAATACATTATTCTCACTCCTCTATTTCGATTTTTCTACCTGTGAGATATTCTAAAAGGGTTGATATAAATTTTTCAAATTCCACACAACAAGTTAGTCATTCATGAAACAGGTTGTGTATGTATGTGTGTGTTGTTGGAAACACATCACACGAAAAGAATTTCTGTGGTTCTAGCAGGGTGGTTTTTTTTTCAACTTGACTTAATAATCTAAATAACTTGTATTTATATAGTTTTTTTTTTCGTTCAATTTTCAGGTGAAACGCAACTGTGGTGTGGCAGATTTTTCACAAAAAGAAGATCCTTTAATATTGGAAAGTAGCACATATTCACCACAATTGACAACAAATGGTAAACCGGCACGATTTACAAATCAACGTATATTTACACCGTTACCAGAATCCGAATTGGAACGTTTTTTATTATCAATTGGTAAAACGAAAGGATTTTATAATTATTTAGCTGATACATTGTGTGATGATGAGAATTTTGCTGAATTGAAAGATCAACATTGTTGGAATGGGGAACGTATTGCTGAGTAAGTTGAAAAAATAACAAAATACAGTAAAAATGGAAACATACATTTTTTCCCACAGTTATACGAAAACTGTTGTCGATGTTGGTTTGAATGCCCAAAAGTACAATCCAGAATTTAAACCAAATTCCGATATACAAAACGTCGATTCACGTATAGCGAATTTAGTTGATAAATTAAGACATGTGCACCATGTAAGTTAACAAAACAAAGATCGAAATAAACAATTTAATTGTTGTTTATGTACAGATGGCATTGAATTCAGTTGGTCAACAAAATTCAGACGATTATATGCAACGTGACGAAGGCTCTGGATCCGGTTATGGACCAGATTTCAATCCAGATGGTGATGAAGATGATGAATCTGTACGTGGTTCTGGTTCCGGTTCACATCCATACATTGAAACTGGTAAACTAATCTACATTTTAATTGTCTAAATACGGAAAATTAACGATTTTTTTTAAAATTAGATTCACCTTATAATAAATCACCACCGGAAACATCAACTGAAAATGATTCGAAAACGGCTGGCACCGAAACTCGAACACCTTGTCTATTATTTACATTGTTTATGTTAATAATTACGTTCAAGTTATATGTTTAAAGAACTGATTTGTGGATTTTTTTTTAAAAAAAGATATAAAACAAAAGGTGAGAGAGATAGATATTATTGTTGGATATTTGCTGGACAAATATGACCCATTTCGGGCATATATATTGTAGTTTCGATTTATTGGCTGTTAAAAAAAATTATATATATATTTTAAAACACAACATATAAGTTTGTTCGGTATAATAAAATGGGAGAGAATAACTGCTTTTAAATATGTATTTTGTAAATAAATATACAGAGACTGTATTAATTAAATATTATATGTAGATTTATTAGGATATATAAAAAGAAAAAAAAATCGTTAGATTCTAGATTATGAATTTAAATTGTTGCCAATTTTTTGTTTAGTGTCTTAAAGACATGCAAAATACACCATACACACACACAAAGCTATAATTAATTGTAATTAATTGAATTTAGTGGTTAAGGGTAAAGTGGAAACAACAAAATGTAAAGAAAATCACACTTAAAAATCCTATTTGGGTGATTCTATAGTCTAGTCTTGGTATGCCATGTTTTTTTTTATTTAATTAAAACGAAGGAATTCATTTTCATGTTCCTTTATTTTACTAAGTATATAATTATATTGTTTGGCAACTAAACAATCAATGAATATTTGAATATTTAAACTTTTAAATATATATAGTCTCCATTATAAATAAATACAAATGTCTTTCCAATATTATTGTAGTGAAAAAAAGTTTAATTTATTTTTGTTTCCTTTTTAAGATAAATAAAAAAAAATTGTGTGTTTGAATACGAATGAGTGAATGAACGTGAATGATTTATAATATAATAAATATATAAAATTAAAAATAATTAAAAATAACATTATATGCGTTAAATTATTCGTTTCAGAATTGTCTGTGATTGATCTATTATTATTAATATTATTTAATTATATTTTTTTAGTATTTAAGTGCACAAAATTTTATTATAAAAATACTGCCCCGAATTATTGTTATTAATATATTTGCTGATAAATTCCAATCCTATAATAATTTTCATTTGTAAAAAATAAAATTGTGTATTAATGTTAAAATTAAACAAAAACAAATCATATCAGTTTAGCAAACATGTAAATTTTACCAAATACTGTTAGGAATGTTTGCTAAAATTACTTGAAAAACAAAATAACCTAGATTACTGTGTAAATTTTTGCTTATTTTATTGTTGCATATCAGAAAAATAGCAATAATTTTTTTTAACTCACTAACAAATTATTGTATTGTTCATTTCATCATTAAAAAAAAAGAATATACATAGTTACTAGTCTTAAATTATTCCATAAACAGGAAAAAAACATTGTATCCATTCATTTTTTCCCAATTTTTATTTTAATATTTATACGCCATTATTTTGATAGAATAAAACAAATAGTTGCCTTTTTTAAATAAAACTCTTTATTCAATTTCCGTTTTTAATAAAAGTTATTGTTTTTGTTTTAAATATAAATGATCCGAAACATCCCACATACACAGATCCTTCAACATTGGTATTTTTTTATTACTAGATGTAGCTTCAATTGCTTCATAATAGTCCTTAAAACATTTTTCTTTATTCTTACACACACAATAACTATCCTCATTTATATTTTGATTAGATAAGATTAAGTGTGATCCATTCAATTTACGTTCACTACCAATTTTATCTTTTATTGTTCGTATATCGTTGATATTTGGTGTCATAACAAGTCCTAGACTCGGATAAATAATGAAAGCGAATATTACCAATACAGTTAACAAGAAAATTGGTACCGCAACGGCCCAATAACGTTGTGGTAAAAATGTAATACCAATCATTTCGAAATAACATTCAGGCACAATGGCCCAAATTAAGTACATAATAAATATCAATTTAAAACTTAAAAATAATGCAAAACCGTAAACGGCTCGACTGGCGGTAGGAGCTGGTGTATGTTCAGGCATAATGTTCGTATATTTTGCTTCTAGGTGGCCCAAACTGTTGTATAGTTTCCAAAACTAGATCGACTTTTTCAAGAAAACCATTTATTGCTACACGAAGTTGTTTTGCTAAAAGAGCATGGAATTTTCTGCAACGGAAACGTGTGACTATGGTATGATGCTTGAATAATTTGTACTCGTACATAAGTAAAATGTTGTTATTAACAATTAATTCTTTGCTGCATCCACTACGTTTTGGTTCTGCGTCTATCCTAAGTACATCGTAAGCTATTTGTGCTAATCGGTTGTCGGCAAACGGTATTTCAATGTTACTGCAAATGAAAATTCGTTATATCATGAAAGATTTAATGAGAAAAGTTACATTGTAATTAAATTTTTGTTACTCATACTGAAATTCTAACCTAGCTTTCATTTTCTATGACGTGCTACTAAGTTTAAAATATAGATGGCACAATTTCTAGAGATAGAGAGCGGGAATTTTAAAAGCTTGAATTGTGACAACCAAAAAACACATCTATGGCGGTATTGAAGAAACAATTCGAATTTGCTCCAAATACTTTTTGACTTATATTAAGTATATACCTTCTCTTTAGTTTTCTAATTTTAAAAACAATTTCATTCTACTTGCGTGATCTATTCTGCATTGGCATTAAGTAATTGCTAAAATTACAGAACACTGTAGTTACATTCATCCTAATTCATCCCATAATTCATATTTTGAAAAAAGGAATTTGTATTTGGAAGTATGTAATTAAATAAAGCAAAGATGTGAAAGACAATTTCTTTATTAGTCATTTTTAATTTATACTTAATAAATAATCAATAAAATGTGAAGCATATACATATTTACAAAACGTATGGTACATAACAAATAGAGATGGAATGTATGTACATACTTTATTATTTTTGTTAATAAATTTGGTTAATAGTATAATACCTACGAGTGAACGAATGACGCACAATTTTTACAACTATATTTAATAAATTAAAATAATATTTTTATACGTAATTATGATTGTGCACTTAATCTTTGGCATATATTCTTAACACGTATTTTAATATTATCAAATATGTCATCTGCTAATTTATCAACTGTGGTATATTTACACTTTTGAAAATTGAAAATGTCCGCTAAAAATTCCATAACTTGTTCTTTAAAATATACACAAGTATCTCTTAGGATATCATCTGTACCAAGAAAACCCCATGCCAACAACGGCGACAACTGTTCCGATAATGTATAAAAATGGGCCATAAAACCAGCAGGAAATTTCAATTTTCTACGTTTCGCTTTCAACACTGACCAAACGGCCGTCGTTAAAGCTGTTTCTTTGAAACTATTTGACAACCAACGATTTTGTATAACGGCCGTTACCGATGATGGTGGGTTATCTAAATCTTCAAAAGCATCCATTAATATATAATCCAAAACGACATCGTAGAATGTTAACGCTTTAACACCATTTAAACGTAATTCATCTTCAACATCACGCCAATTCTTAACATCCTGTATATAGTTTAACATTTCTTCATAGCCGATAAGAAAGTCTTTTGGATCTTTGTCAGCATATAATAATAAATCGGCCAATATTTGTCGTCCAGCATCTGCAAACCAAACATAATTATATTGGTCTCTTAATAAATGTTGAAACGCCAATCGTAAACAATGTAATTTTGCTAAATATTCCACATCTGAGCCACATTTTACTAATTCAGTACGTAATGTACGACATGGTATTCCGCCACCATTTTCTAATTGTTTTAAAGCCATTTGGTACAATGGATAAGCTTCTAGATCTGGAAAATATTCGAGAAACTCTTCAAATTCACGTAAATCTGCCACCTAAAAAATAGTAATATTTATTTAAATTAGAAACTTGTAATAAGAATTTTTTAGTTTAATTTTTACTTGATCTTGTGCTGAAGCAAAACTTTCCCCACCAGATAAATCTGCATCGAGACCATTTTCATTATTACGACCATCAGATTCTCTTTTAAATAATATTGAACGTTCATCCAGAAATAATATTTCGGAATTATCTTGTAATTCTAATGCTAATTCAAGTAATTGTTGAAGATCTCTACAGAAACCAGCTTCTTCTGGACTTAGAATTGTTAATGGACCAGTTGATGTGCCATCTTTTGATTTGTATGCAGATAATGCATCCTCCCAATAACTAATACATGTTTCAAGTGCTTCCATACCTAATACAAAAATAAATCAAATATGTAATTTGAAAAAATTTGAAAATTAAATATTATATACATATTTAATTTAGATATTTATTATTTGGGTAATAAGGCAAAAGCACTTATTTAAGTTTTTATTTGATTGGATATTAAGTATGCAATTGCTTACATCCTAATAACAAATATAGCAAATGTAACAACTACGCATCCATTATTTTATTATTATTTAAAGATATACGAATACTACCTAAATATAATAACGTGTTTATTATTAGCAATTCTTTATTATAAAATATGTTAGAAACGCACATTTTGTGTTGGTTTTTTACTATAAATGGAATTGAATATAAATCATTCAATCAAAATGCATTTATTATAACTGCATTGACAAGAAATTGTGTTGC
This sequence comes from Oryzaephilus surinamensis, assembly GCA_004796505.1. Lineage (NCBI taxonomy): Eukaryota > Metazoa > Arthropoda > Insecta > Coleoptera > Silvanidae > Oryzaephilus > Oryzaephilus surinamensis. The sequence goes on along the minus strand of SSSI01009122.1, from coordinate 11,838 downwards.
AATGTTTAAAGCTACATATATATTCTATATGTATAAATAAAATGAATATGATTATAATTTAATCAACCTAGTGGTATTTAATGACCTAATAATAAAAAAGAACCGCGCACTACCACCATTTTTAAACATTACCTATAAATAAATGAACATATAAATACAATATAAATCAAATCAGCACAATAATATAAAACTTTAGATGCATATACGTTGTTTTTTTTTTAAATATTATTATTCAACCCACGTATATAATAATTGCAAACCTACACAATACAAAAATTAATAATCACGCATGGGAAAATAAAATCAATTTGACCCACTAAACAATTTTATATATTTTTTTAATTTTTAATCGAAAAACAATTATATACACTTTCTATATACATATTAATAGTTTTCTAGAAAGTAATTTAAAATATTTAATTAAAACTTTATATTTCCTTGTTGAATTCAATTTTATTAAAAATGACTAAAATATGATTCAAAGAATTCCTTTTTTGGATAAAATCTATTGAATCATCAATTCTATTTATGTAAATTCTTACAAAAGTTGTGTCACACATAAATCGCCTAAATATTTTGAATTTATTAAGCGAATCACCAAAATTTTAAAAATTAAACTTGGCGCATTCACCAAATTTGAAACTTTTTAAAAATTTGAAGTCAAACTCGTTTGATTTTTAACGGATTTTTTTTTGGCGCTTCCAAAAATTCGACCCATTATCATCTATTCTTCACCCATTGTACCAAGGTATATACTATATAGTACATACATGTATATAAAATCCTTGGATTGTGAGCGCGCATCCGGACCGCGAACCCCACTTTTAATTCCGGCTCTTCGGCTTTTCGTTTTGCTTGGCAAACAGCCGGACTAGTCCGGCATTAACATTCGAAATGTTCTTATGTATATTTGTGTTACAATAAAATTATAAAAAAAAAACAGAAAAATATATCAAATTGTTTAAATGCGACAAAATTTTCCAACTAAAAAACAGTTCAGTGTTTTGAATTTTGTGAAAAATTAACGGATTTTATGTAAATTTTTTGTTTATTTTAAAGGTAGGAAAACAAAAAATAAAAACGAGTCCACTTTTCCTTATCGCATTATATAATTGTTTATATATTTACTTTCAATATAATAAAAATACTTGAAAACTTTTATAATTATATACAGTTTATCTTATAAATTGCATTCGCAAGGAAATCTTAATTGCAAAGATTGTATTTCTCATCATTATATTATAATTATTACTAAGAGGAAAATGCTGTAATATTAACTTTTTATTTTTTTGAAAAGATGCATTTCCGGCTTTCACATGACTTTGTTAACAAAATTACAACACAACAAATCCACAACATTAAAAAAATATGTTGTTATTGATTTCTATATTAGAGTGGCGCCTAATTATTGCAAAAATCTAATTATGTATGCAAGAATACACGCTAAACGTGATTGTCATTTTAATGATACTTATTTTTTTTTATAAAAAAAGATTAGTATTTCATAATACCGTAACATTTCTTCGTTTACTGGGTAAACATTTGTCATTGTTGTGTAAAAGTCAACATTTTCACATTAGTAATATTACAGTTAATGTTCTTTGTATAATAATACAAGAAAATGCTACAATATGTAAATGTTTCAAAAAAAAGTTATAGTTAAATGTACAAAAATTATATTATCAAAAAACCAGTTTAGGCTTGCCCATAAATCAATTTGTTAAATTATTAAATAGATTTTAATGTTTAAATGTAATTTTTACCCACTTTTAATAAATACATTCTTTCAAACCATAATATATAAATGAAATTTATGTCAAATCGTACAAATACGTTTTAAGTGATTTAATTAACAATTTACCGGATACGGTATATTATATCGTATTGGTCTTCCTTATTCATTATACCTTATTTAAAACGAACACAAGTTCAAGTTCATGAACATAATATTGAAACAAATTTTTAAAGAAAAAAATACTTGCAACCACTTAATAATACAAAATACAACAAAATTATGTGGAAAAATTTAAAATGCACCTTCGCCAAGGTCTTTTTCCATACATAACACGTCATTAAAATGTAATTAACACATTATGCGTGTAAATAAAATCATTTTTCTTTTAAATGTATGTATCTAATATGGATTGCCAACACATTTTTATTACATTATTGGTTCTGTTATGTTATAAATAAACAATTTCATTCCAATTCAAAATGATATTATGAGGCGCTCTATTTCGAAATTCAAGGACACATTTATTCGATTTTCAAAAGACAAAGACCATAGACGAAGAACAAACCATTAGAGTGTGTACATTGGTATTGATTCTACTGCGGATAATATTCAAATAAAGTAAAAACTAAGTACTTATTCAATTATCATGTGAACAATTCAAGGAAACATTTTAATATTCACAATATATAGACGAAGATGAAGAAAGTATGGCGGTTTTTTAGCCTCAGGTGTACCATCAGGTATAAAATGTACCCTCATTTTACTCTCCACATCGTCTAGATTTATTTATTCAATAGGGCGAAAAATATTGAAGAAGTAAATTTCATTCAAAAAAAAAAAATTTTAAAATTCAGTTGTAAATATATTATTACACAATAAAGTCAATAGTCTTGTATATATTTATCAATGTTCGCTATGTTTACATCATCATTTTTAATAGAAAATTATAAGGGACATCTTGATTATAGTGTTAATTTCCTAAATTACTTAAACATATGTTTGTTCAACTAATACATATAACTATAATAATACCTAAAATATTGTACAATTATTTATAAACAATTTTTATGTGCATTTAATTAGTTGGTTTTTATAATTTTTCTTTTAAATTTATTAGAGCATTAAAGATTAATTACATTTTTTCATAATATAAATGGTTCATTCATAAAAAAAATTAAAATGGAAATGTTAACTCAAGCAAACGTTATCTTTCTTAACTGATAAAAATATGCTAAAGAAAGTAAATAAAATAGATTTTTTTAAAAAGATTAACGGTATATCAAACCGTTATTATCGATTTCTATGTATGTACTTACATCCCCTTACTGAAATTCAACAAAAAAATGCAATTTTTGAAAGTGTAATAAAACTACCTATACAATTTCGTGGGGGAAAAAGAAAATGGCAACAATTTCACAACACACAGAGGAGGGTGGATTTCAATACCACTTTTCCACTTTCTACTGTCATGGCAATTATTTGAAACGTTAATTTAATGATAAATTAACCGAACCACAGAAATGCAACGATTTCATGCACAAAATTTTTAAACTTCAAAGGATTTCCGGATTAATCTTTCTTTTGTAAAAAAATGTTCTATATATAAAAATCAAAAGGTTACATACGAAAGAAATAAGGTCATCATAAACTTGACATTTGAAATTACATTTGAAATTTTATTACATTTTAATATTGTTTGTAACCCCTTTTATGTGAAAAACCAGTCAACTGTTTTTTAATTAAACAAATCCACTTGTAAGTCTAATTAAAATCATATACCTAAATACTAGAAGTTTATTGATATTAAATAGAAAATTTTTGCAACAAGACTATCATAGGCGCACGTGTGTTTACGGGAATTTATAAATGGGGGGTTGGCATGGCAACCTCTGACTGTTTCAGGACATTTCAAAACCCCCTTTTCTTACAAAACATACATTTATAACGAAAACATTTAGAAGGTCCATTTAATTAACGTTTTTTTTTTTGATGATGGAAAATCTTTTGTGGTTTGGTAGCTTTCAAAATTAATTTAAACTCAAGTTTTTGTTTTAAAAAAAAATCATCTACATATTTAGTCTTTTATTATCTAATTAGCATACGTGACTATCATAATATTCAAATGTACACATATCTAACTAGTAGTATAATGTATTATTATTATTATGACAAGACTAGACATTAATTCTTATGTTTATTTTATTGGTCAACCATGTGTTATTTGTAAAATCATAGCACATAATAAAAATCTTCAAAACTGTCAATCAGAAACAAATATTATGATTATTGAACATCTGCTTTTAAGAATAAATAATAGTAAACAAGTAGTTGTTCATTAAAAAGTAAATCTTTTGCATTTTTCTTACTTGTGTTCATAAATATTTACATACATATACAAATACATATATGTATATGTATATTTTTATATTTACTTACTTTTTTTAATTACAATTGCAAACTTTCCATTTTTAATATTGTTTTATATTTCAATGGAAAAAAAAGATGAAAAATGAAACTATATTTTTTTGTCCTAATAAAATACTACTCTACATTGATTACGTAATCGAATTAATAATATTATACACCTGCACAAAGTAAAATTTAAATTTTAAATCACTTCCACTTGATAAATTCATATATGGATTAAATGATATTTAAATTTTAATATGATATAAATCATTTCCTTTTCAATAATTATAATATACTCGTATATCAAAGGAATGTTTAAATACATATATTTTTAATTGTTATATTTTTCAAAAATAATCAGTACATGACGTGATTTTCTTTTTTAAATAAATAAATATTTTGCGCATTTCACCAAAATTAATAATATGTAATTTATATATCTGTGTTTAAACATAATATATAAAATGGTTAGCCTACAAATTATGGGTCAAAAGATCAAATAAATCTCATTCTACTAAGATTCAATTTAATACAAATTTTTTTTTTCAAATTATAAATAAACTCTGTAAATAATACAGTTATATCCGTTATTACAATAATTCGATAGCTGTTTTTCAACATATTTTAAATTCACTCAAACGCAACGAATTTATTATGTATTATAGGTATAATGAGTATACTTTTTAATTAGAACAGTTGTGACACAATTTTTCAAAAAAAAAAACACAATTTTTACGTATGTTTATCAACAAACAAAAATCGAAAAGAAAACAAAGTAAATATTATTTAAAATACAAAGTGCATAAGTATAAAATTATGATATCTTTATAATACTTTATATAAAATAACAAATAATTAAAATGGATATGCAATTAAAGGAATTTTAATTAATGTACTCGTATGTAATATGGCGCCAATTTATTTATTTATTTAAATGTCCTGGATTTATATTTAAACTTGATTTTGTCTTATAAAGATTTATATAATTACATTGATAATTTATTGAAATATGTATAATTTTGCTCTAATAACACGTCTTAATTCGTTCATTATAATGATTCAACAACAATTTAAATATATGTGATTCATTCATTATTTTATTAAACAACTTAAAAAGAACACATTATAAGTAATTAAATTAAATAAAAGGCTTGTAGAAAAGAAAAAAGATAAATATAATAATGGAATGCACTAGACAATAATAACACATTATAATCCAACTTAACAATTCATGTTTAGGTGGTATTAAAATACATATACAGTGATCTAGAATTCATAAAGTAATATTATTATAAAGTCAATGTCCTCTCAAGAAACACTCATTCTATAATACATGCAAACACGAACATTTCAACAAAAAAAAAAAAACACACAACAAATTATCAACCCTCACTTTATCATCCCTAACATAAATTTTAAAAAAAATCAAATGTGGCCTAGAGTCATTTTCATAAATTTCTGCATAATATATATAAAATGATTATGTTAAATCACTGATATAATCTAGTAACATTTCATAAGCTAAAGGCAATGGGTTTGTCTGGTCAAACATACATATATAACTTGTGTATATTCCGGTATATTATATATATTTACCGGTTTTCAAAACGCCTACAACTTCATTTCATTTTAGTTAAAAAATTTCCTTTTTGTTGCAGTAAAGAAAAAAATGTCCACAATACCATATCTATTAGTAATTCTAACCTTATGGTTTGAATTGATTTATTGTGAACCCTCTGTACATATCCTTGCTGAAAATTTAGACCAAACTGTTACATCAACAACATTACAATGGATACCAACTGATGGAAACGATCCGAAATTGTTGCAAAATGCAGTTGTTGCTGCATATCAAACAGTCGAACGTAAGCAAAACAATTTATTATCAATTTGAATTATTATTTAATAGAAAAGGAAAAAACAAAATGTTATAATACGTATTTCTATTTGGTTACAGCTGAAGAAACTAGCCAAACGGATGAAGAAAACGAAGATGTACAACATCCAAACAGTTTACCAGTGTATATATGTCGTGCAAAATTAAATAGTATATGGGTATCTGGTCAATTACGTCCGAAAAAGAACGTGTGCATCGTATCGTTATATAAAAAAGTTGGTGAATATCATAAATTCGAAGTTTTAATAAATATTGAAAATAGTGCACGTTTAAGTTGGATAAATAAAAATAAATTCACATTATTACAACAAGGTTCTGTTACTGCCGGTGAAAATATTTTACGTACATTTATTGCACGCCGTTCAACAACAAATCATGAACAAGATGGTTCATTAACACATTATATTGGTAAATTTAATCCAAAAGAAAATTTAGGTGTATTCACATTGGTTGATCAAAATAATAATGAAATCGATTTTGAAGATGGTGAAATATTAGTTGAAACTGAACCAATTTCATACGAATTACGTGCATTGAAATTTCAATATTTTCGTGGTAGATATAATCGTAAAAAATTAATATTGGGTACAGCTGTATTGAAAAATGAAATCAATGATGGTGGTGTACAACGCGTTGATAGTGTTATTAGTTATAATTATACATATTCAATATCATGGGGTAAAGGACATGGTTTATTAACTGGTTTACCATTTACTGTACATTTATCAAATGGTACACAACAAAATGGTACATGGGCAATAACACATCAAACGAATATTGTCGATTTGAAACGTATTGAAAAATTTTTGGAATATGGTACTGCAGTAAATGTTACATTAATTGGTAATTATACGGAAAGTGATATACCATATATGGCAACTGTTGTATCATTATATAAAGATAATGAAAAACGTGAAATTACAATACGGGACAGTCGTAGAGAACATAAAATGATGGACGTTGTGGCACAATATGGTCCCGTATATTTTTTACATAATAATAGTCATGTACCAACAACAACTACAACAACAACCACTACAACTACGACAACAACAACCACTACAACTACGACAACAACAACATCAACAACACAAAATCTAATCACCCCACAAGTGGTAATTGTTAAAAAAGTCGAACAATCAACAGACAAAAAACACGAGAATACTAGTATGATGTCAGATGATACGAATGGTGATGATGATGACGTATCACCATTGAAAAAAACTGAAGCCAGAATAAAAGCAAATCATGCTAATCATTTACATATATCCAGTTTATTATCATTATTAATTGTTTGCATTTTATTGCGTGTAACGTAAATGGCCAAAATAATAAGGAAATATTCATTATTATTGAGAAAAACATAGTGCGACTGACTTTAATGCAGCTTCATTTCATTTTAAAGTTTATTTTAGTAGTTTAAAATCAAAGAAAAATACAAGAAATGTATATAGGACTGTAAATATGGCAAGACTAATAACAAACAAAAAAATAATGGTGATACCCTTCTTATTTTGTGACCCAGTGACGTCCATTAATTTTTTTTATTAAGAGGGAAGTGTATTTTGCAAAAAAACCAAAAAAAAATGTATATTTTTGCTAATATATGGGCTATTCAGTATTTTTCGACTGGTACAAACAACTTCAAGGCGATCGTGTAAAAGTTTGAATATGTAGTACAAAAATGAATCGTTTTTCTGAAGTTGTAATAAATAGTAGTTAAAAAAGTAGTAATTCCAAAATTGAATCAATAGTTTCGTTTGAATAATACATGTGATATTATTAAATACATATTTAAGGCTTCTATAAAATATAGTTAATATTTATCAGCTTTCCAGTGTTCCAATATCAACAAGAAAACAAAAAAAAGTAATAAATTGTAAATTTCCTCAAATTATTTATTCGTGTTCCTAAAACTATTTCATTCCAATATCATTTTTAGTGTCACATTTATTTTTTTTCAGAAAAAATATTGTATATTCTCTTGTAATTGGACTGAATAATTGTAAAAATAATATATTGATAATACATAACTATTATTTTAAATGTGTATAAAATTTCTGTAATTGTAGATATATAGCTATGATTATAATATACTTAAGAAAAATGTTCAAAACAATATATGTATTTTTTTCAATTTAAAATCCCTTTCACAAAACAACATTCATTCAAGTAAATAAACATAATTTAGAAAATGTACTTATAAACAATTTACTAAACAAAGTCCATTTTTATATTGTGTGTCAAGGACGATAAATTTTATTTAATAAAATTGAGGAACCGACAATAAATTTACTAAATAATCTAACATCGAAAAACAGTTTAATTGGACTGTTAGAAAATTTTAAAAACACCCCTAATCCCTAATTAAAAAAGGTGGTAATGACCGTTATAATACTCATATTATAATTAATTAATGTAAAACCGCATAGCGTGAAAATAAACGTGACAAAATTTTCTTTTTAAAATGTCTAAATTGTCAATATTGTTCCACATTGTAAGATTTTAAATGGAAATCGGTCAAGTGTATATAATAAATTTTGCATACAAACATAATAGAAGAATTGACAGACAGAATAGGATGTTTTTTTAAATCGTCACTTATTTACAGAGACAAACTAAATGATAAATGCATTAAATTTGCATATTTCGCCATTTATTTCACAACTACAAATAATGTATAAGAAAATGTCAAGGATATTTAAGAAATCAACCCCAAATAACCCAATTACCGCCCCAAGGTGGCATTAAAATTGTTGAAATGTAGACTAGCCGGCTCCAAAGTAAAGCGTCACGACGCCCTACTAAAAACCTAATACAGTAGAGTATGTTTGGTGGTGCGTGAGAGTTGAAACAACCCCTCTACGAGACAGTTTGTATACAGAATATGTCGATCGATACATACACAGAAATTTTTAACTTCTAACTAACCAATCAAATGTCGCCTTTAGAATATCTTTATCTTAGAATTTTCTTTCTTTTATGAATAAAATTATAATGAACACATCACGGTGAATGAATTTAATCATGCATTAAAATTGTGTCACTTTTAAATAATAAAATATGTAATATTGAATTAAATTTGTCATTGCTTATTCATAAATTATTAGATTATATTACATAGAGAATGACCATAAAATGGATTTTATACAGTTTCATAAATTAACCATAACGAAATATTTTAATAGATCAACAAAGTTGCTGCTAATTTATTGAGTAATCAACTGACATTGAAATCATTCTACCTATTTTAATTAGTTACATATTAATTATAAAAATTTATTTAACCTTTAGCTCTTTCTTAAGAGGACAATTCAAGATTCCAAGATATGTATTCAAAAATCAACAAAAACGAAAAAGTCCGTTCCTTATAAAACATCTTTATCGATTATATTCTAGTTTCTTTTTAAGACCACAAATTTTTATATGTATACAAAACTATATAAAAACTAGGTCTTAATTAAATTTCATCCTGACAGTACTACATGTTAATTAAGATTCATGTGCAATTAATCATTTCAATATACGAGTGTATACGTATATATGGGAATTCAATTAAACTGAACATGTTTATGAGTATGTTTCAAGTTTACTAGACATAACAAGTGGCTTTTTTCATTTTATTTTTATATTCGTATGACAAATTCAGAGCGGAACAAAGCGTATTATGCAAGTTTTATAAAACTTGTTTAAAAATAAATTATAAATGAAATGTGAAAGACCTGAACAAACTTTACACCTTTACAAAAGAAAAAACTATGGCGTCATTAAGTAAACACAAAAGTCATCAAGAATAGGATGTTTGCTTAAATTTATTTCGATCAGACATGATTTTCTTATCTTTTAAACACCCACATAAAAAATAGGTGTATACAAAGAGAGGGAAAAAATATTGTTAATAAACTGTGTGGGTTTATATGTGCGGTCATCAACATTTAAAGAACACTTCTTATATACAATACATAATAATTGTACGACGCTTATAAAGAAATTCAAAGGGGGATGGTTACATTTACTTATAAAGTATCATGTTGATGGGCGTCAAATGCAGACACAATATACATCTGTTATATCTGTCTGAGGTCTAAGTTCAAATGTATTTCATATTATGTATATGGGGAAGATAATTGCAAAAATATGAGTGCCACAGACAACAAAAGAGGGATTTTTTTCAAATCTATTTAATAAAATAGAAAAATACGATAAATTTTTCCGTTTCCTTATTCTTACTACTAAAATTTTTAGCAATTAAAATGAAATTCCATTCAGACATAAACTATAATTATAATAATTAGATTCGTTTCATTCACGTAAATTGTGACATTGAAGAATTTGAAAAATTTGAACTCACCCATCACGCCAAGCTGTTGGGGTGTTAGATGTGTGCTGTCAGTTCCTTCGGTAACACCTAATCCACTGCCAACAAGACTACCAGAAGCCACGGAAGCCTTTTCACTAGCTATAACACTTCCTTGACGGCTGTACCGTTCTCCATATACATTGCTGAAAGGTGCACTACGTCTACCTGAACTGCTGGCTGTACTTCCGACATCTAGAATTTGGAAAAAATTGTTCATTATTTTACAAAATTTTCATTTTTTTTATTTCCAGACTGTGTCAAGGTTGTTTTAATAAACAGATTTATTAAATATAATTTGTATGATATAATAGGGTACTCACATAACACGTATTATGTGGGCCTAGGTAATAAAACCACTTTTATAAATAGAATAAAAACATTGAAAAGAATTTATGGTTGTTTTATTGGGAATTTTAAAAAGGGTGATTTTTTAATCTGAATAATGTTTAAAGGTAGGCAATAAACAATACATTATATAAGTTAAACACAAATATTTCGAGGCATTAAAAATTTAAAATTAAATCATACTTAGAATTTAAATATATTTCAAAAAAAAATATACAAAGATATGATACATTTATTAAACAAGGAAAAAATGGCAGTTCAATAACTTTTCCTTACCACCATTAGGACTTCTCATGCCAGAAACTCGGGACCGTTTGCTACTGAATGTCCTGCGAAGTTTTGCTGGGTCTACAACACGTTTTTTCCTTCGTAAATATCTAGCTAGGACTCCAACAAATGCAACACTAGCTGTTATTGAAACAACAACAATCTGCAACAAAAAAATATATAAATAAAAAACTGCTTATCAATTTTATACCATAGTTACTTTTTGTGTTGTTGATAGTGTAAATTTGTGGGGTATAATTAACTTTAAATTATGTAAATGCTCACTGAAATGTCCTAAATGTGCGGATAAAGACATTATATACAAAATGTTTACGAGGTATTTGAGGTTAGAATTCTAAATTTGTTTCATTATTCTATACAACATGTTAAATTTTATTTTTTGCTAATTTAATTTAATTAACGGTAAGTTAATAAATTATTTAGGTCACAAGCTCTTAAAAATAAAATTTAATATTAATATGAAATCAAAAGTCGCGGTAACTGTACGAACAAATTTGACGTTTATTCGTCTTACAGTTTCCTTTATTTAAAAAAAGACAGATTGTTTTATTTTTCATCTTTTTAATTTTCGCCACAGATAATAGGTGTCACAACTTGTATTTAAATTTAAATTATGGATACCTAAGGTCTATTCATTTGGGGAAGAAAAAAGTGATGATTGGTTAGCTTGCACGTGATTTAATTTTTTAAATTTTATTGGTCGAAAGCGAGGTCAGAAGGTGGAGCATTGTGGCAAATGTACACAATTATTGTATTATTTTGAAAAATGTCATAATTCAAGATGGACGATTTTTCTTCCGTATC